>PVIY010027290.1:18844-34452 GCA_004026745.1 Myrmecophaga tridactyla | reverse complement strand
TCCCCTTCCCGCACCCTCCCCTGCCTGCACCATTCCCTGCCCGCAGCCTTCCCCTACCCGCACTCTTCCCTGCCTGCAGCCTTGGGCATCCTTCGCGTGTTATGCTTCCCAAAGAGGTACGCTCGGGCGTCAGTGCATCTCCCTCCGTCTCTGCAGAGTGGGTACGTGGTCAGTAGTGTAAGATTTCTTTCTTTCCCAAAATCAAGTTTAATTTAATTTTTTTTTTAAGAATACCTTAGATTGGAGAAGTTATACTCCACATTGTTATAATTTGAGAAACAGTATAATTTTAAATCCAGCGTTCTCCAAGTTTAACTGTCATGTACGTAGGGTGGTGTGTTTAGGTTAAACAACGGGCATTGCATTTTTTAAATCTTCAAAGAATAAAAGCCTTATCTGCTAATGACCATGATCATTCCAGAAAATTAGTTCCCTCTAAAACTTGTATACTTTTTAATATTCATAGGAAAGAAGTTTCATCTCAGTAAATTTTCATGGACGTAATTTTGCTTTTAAGGATTTTTTTTTAATGTTAGCCCACTGTTTATAATGGCCAAATTTGGCCCATACCATTCGATCTGCACCCTCACACCCTTCGGGCTAAAGAGCATCAGGAAGTTGTTCTGTAGAAAGTTTGTATTATGTTTAGTTTGCATACAAATTAACCTCGCACAAATAGGGAAATCTCGCACCAGCTACACAGGGACGCTGGTGGCGATGAGGGTAGCATACAGAGGGGCAGTTTTAAAATTAACATCCATGAGAAGCCAGTGAACGAGGCCTGGATGTTTGACCTTTCTTTGCTCGGACCTCAAGTAACAGAAATTAAAACAGTGGAAATGCATCTTATACTTTGTTTTATCATCCACAGAGCATGGTAAAATCCTCTCTTAGCAAGAATTAGGAGAAATGGTTTTCCTATTCGTTCCTGTGTGGCTGCACACTGGAGCACCTCAGAGGATAGGCAAGCACTAAATACTAAAGGGAGCACAGCACTGGTTCTCTTTGTCCCAGTCATCTCTCCCCTAGAAACTTACCAGAAGGGACTATTTCCCTAGGATAAAGGAAGAAAATAAATGTTCTAAGCAGAGTGATTTGTAATGTTCAAGTCTTAGTAACCACAGATGCCCAAGCAAAGGACATACAAATTTGAAGATTCTCTTAGAGCTGTGAAAAATGTTCACAAAATAGGTAAAAAAAAAAAAAAAAATAGATGTATGTTTAACTGAAAATTGGATAAGGTCACAGTAAGTGAATTGGGATACGATTAAAGGATAATTTAATCTTTTTGATATTTTTAAAGTAATTTTAGACCTGGAGAAAAGTTGCAGAAATAGTACAGAGTTTCCATGTACCGTTCACCCGGCTGTTTACATAACCACAGTGCAGTTATGAAAAGGAGGAAATTGGCCTGCTACGGTGCTGTTAATGGATCATCTGGCAGCTTCGTTACCATCTCCTGATCTGTTTTCCTGTCGGGATCCTATGTGGGATCCCACGTTGCATGTCGTTGCTCTTTCCGGGTCACCCCCACGCGGGGCCAGCCAGTCTCTCCTTGTGTTTTGTGACCTTGACACTGTACAGAATGTCTCGATTTGGACTCGCCTGCGTCTTGTCGTGACTGGGTTGCCGCGATGTGTTCTGGCAGGGGTCCCACCAAGGCCTGTGACCCTCACTGCATCTCAGCAGGGGCTCCGGGACATCCACGTGTCATTAGCATTGACCTTGAGCATTTGGTCAAGGTGGCGTCTGTGGGTTTCTCAGCTGAAAGGTGCTGTTTTCCTTTTTTTAAATTGATACACATCCCTGGGGAGATACTTGGTTGGTCTGCTGGTACTCTGCATAAACCTTTTCTCATGATAAAAATTGTATGCAATAAGTACATTTAAAAAAATGAAAGCAGTAGCATCCTGATAAAGAGCCCACTGTGAGTACTGTTAAACAGAATGTCCTGAGACCCTGGCTGTGTGGAATGGGTAGAGTAATGGTGTGTGTGCTGTGTATGTGTGTTTATGTGTTTGTGTGCTGTGCGTGTGTGTGATGGATGTATAGTTCTTGTGCTGTGTTGTATTGGGGGAGGTTGTTTTAATAGAGCAAAGCTTAGAAGTCTAAATACCATGAAATGCCTGTTCTGGTCAAGGAAATTCCGAGAGTAGTTATTACAGATAAATAGTATTTTAAAATGCTTACCAGGAAGTAAGAGCTTTTTAACATAGTAATATGTACAACATCAAAAATATTTCATAGCCTAAAAAAATGACATCTAAGATTGTGCCAGTGTTTTTATTTTTCTTGTTTTCTTTGATCTTCCATTACTTTACCATCAGAGAATAGTCAATTAAGTGTTTGTTTAACCCTTCCTGTGTTAGAGAGAAAGGATAAATGAAAATTTTGAAAATTAAAGATGAGCAGGGAAAGCACAAGGGAGAGGAGAAGCTGAAGACTAGGGAGAGGAGGAGCTGGGGCAGCCCAGGGGAGAAGAGGAGCTGGGGCAGCCCAGGAGAGAGGAGGAGCTGGGGCAGCCCAGGGGAGAGGAGGAGCTGGAGAAGACCAGGGAGAGGAGGAGCTGGGACAGCCCAGGGGAGAGGAGGAGCTGGGGCAGCCCTGGGGAGAGGAGGAGCTGGGGCAGACCAGGGGAGAGGAGGAGATGGAGAAGACCAGAGAGTGGAGGAGCTGGGGAAGATAAGAGGAGAAGAGAAATGAGAGAAGCCCAGAGGTGACGAGGAGCTGGGGAAGATCAGAGGAGAAGAGAAGTGAGAGAAGCCCAGAGGTGAGGAGGAGCTAGGGCAGCTCGGGGAGAGGAGGAACTGAGTAGTGTGGGGTGAGGAAGGCATGGCAGTTCCAGAACTGCAGGGCGACCAGGGGCTTCAGTGGGCACCTGCAGGTGCTCAGCACACCCTACGGATGAGGAGCACTGGTCAGCTTCAGCCCATTTGAAAACTTGCCAGTATGTTTACCCAGTAGCAGACCCCTGAGTGCTGTGCGTCACACATCATGCCACCCACCCAGGGCTCGGCTTTGGGTTTGGTCTCATAAGCCTTGCATAAAAATTTCAGAATTTGTCACTCGGGATTTTACAAGTTTATCTTAAAAAATTTCCCTCAGAGAATAATGACTGCAAATAGATACTAAATCTGTGTTTTAGCCAGAAGGTTCGCATTTCCCTGTCACCTTCCCATTTTAGGGGCAGATTACCAAGTGCTCTCCTCTTGTCTCTGCTTGAGGAGACAGCAGTTTCCCAGCACCACATGCGAGTTGGTTCTGGAACTTGAAGGGACCGTTACTTAGACTGGGGACAGTGAGTCCCAGGCAACCCGGGCCGGCTGCTTAGACCTTCCCCCAGGGCTCTGAACCACAACCTCAGCACAATTGGGGCGTTTTCTCCTTCCTTGTGCTTTTTTTTCTAATCATCGTAATTCACTTTTTTTTTTCTTTTTTGTGAAGAATAACATATATACAAAACAATAAATCTCAAAGCACAGCACAACAATTAGTTGTAGAACAGATTTCAGAGTTTGGTATGGGTTACAATTCCACAATTTTAGGTTTTTACTTCTAGTTGCTTTTTTTAAAAATGAAACTTAAATAATTTTGTTTGTTATTTCAACCCAATACTTTGATTGTAATGGGACTGGCCAGCCATTTTCTAAACTGAATCCTTTATCTTCAGATTGTTTAATCATTTTTCTAAATGACGATGGGGCGGGCCACGGTGGCTCAGCAGGCAGAGTTCTTGCCTGCCATGCCGCAGACCTGGGTTTGATTCCCAGTGTGTGCCCATGCAAAATACATAAATAAATAAATAATAATAGTAAGGATGAAAAACAGTAAAAGTCATTACATTTGAAAGGACAGGTTCCTAAGAGGAATGCCACCATTTTTCCTGGCACCCAAGGCAGCAGGCAGGGGTGGGTGGTATCCTTATTTACATTTTACAGATGAGAAGCCTGAGGCACACCCTGCATTTGATTTCCTTAGGTTAGTAAAACACAGGCATCCGTTCAAACCTAGGTTTGCCTGTTTCCAAAACCTCATCTGACACTCAGCTTCCAAAGGAACTTAATCGCATCTGTTAAAAATGCAGGACAGTACTCAGAAACTGCTGCGGGAGTGCTTTCTGACTAAGGCCAGCTCCAGTGGCCTCCGTGTGCCACTATGCAGGAGAACTTCCCCAAGAGCCGTTCCCCCTCCGTGCAGCAATCCTCTAAGTTTATTCTACAGCAGTTGTTTGTAATTGGAGTATCTGGAATTCACTCTGGTTTTAATTAGTTGATTACTACTTCTTTAAAATGCACTGTACTCACTGTGGGTCTTGCAAATTGGTAACTGGTAGCTACCGGTATAATTAAATATTTCAGAGCACTCGGCTACAGCAGCATTGAACTGTGAAGAAATAATGTTGTAGAGCCAATCAAAAAGAGATACTTGTAAACTCATTTACAGCGTCAGTGTATGTTAGCACCATCATAGAGAGGCTTATTGCAGGAGAAATTAAAGATACAATTTTGTGCTAAGAGGCAATATAGAAATTAGTTCCTGAATTACTTGTTAATTGATTTGGTAATTCCCTTGGGTCTGCATGCTCTTCCCCCCCCCCTTTTTTGTTGTTGCATTCACTTAACAGTGACTATTCCCAGAGCAATAAAAATATTTTTCACACTTAGATTAGATATGCCTCTACATCAGACTGCCTAGATTCATGTTTGTAGAACAAAAAAATACCTGCTGTTTTTTCCCAGGCATGTTAGTATTTTATGTACACTCGTCAGGATAACCAGTGCAGTCACAGGATTGGGTAATGTCAGCAAAAGGGAAGCACACTTTTGTGTCTCATGTTTACGGAAGCTTTCCCTGATTTTTTTTTTTTTTTTTTCTAATGGGAAACCCTCCTTTTATTATCAACAAAGGAGAAGATTGGGCAGACTTGATTTATGGAAGTCTTACTGTTTGCAATTCAGCAAGAATAACCACACAAAAGACCATTTGTAGAAAAGTGCACATTGCTGCTAGGAAAGATATTGCAAGAAAATGAGACCTGTTTCTCCCAGTCGAAATTGAATGTGGATGGAAAGCAGAGTAGGGAGCCAGAGATTGGCCAGAGAGCGCCCCTCGGGTCTGCTGTCCACATGTGAGTCACCCATCCCCTTCCTGCTTGTTGACTGAGGGGCAGTGACATTGGAATGTAGGCACATGTTTGTGCTTTTCACGTGCGGGAGGCAGCAGATGTTACCCTTGGGAGTGTTTGAAAGAAATCGTCCCTGTCCTTTGCACAGCCGCCAACCCAGAGGTCCCAGCTCCAGTGCCAGAAACACATCATCAGTACCATGTTGCTTGGCCAGTGACCCAAAAAGCAATGTAAAAGCCTTTTTGGAATGTCATCACGTTAATCGTGTACCAGTCTGTTATTTTCCTGTTGCCCTCCTCTCCATCACGACAGTGTATGCCTGCAAGTTACATCTGCTTGCATGTCAGTCAGTGCGTACAGTAAAAATTACCTTTATTCTGAAGTACGAAAGCCATCTTGTAATTTCAGTTGCACCCAAGAACAGAAGAGGCACAGTAAATTATGGTAACATGGCACCATGCCCTTTGATGAAAGAGCTGCCTGGCCGCTTGCTGGCCTGCAGCACAAAGAGAATGAGCACTCTGCTCAGTGGCTGGTGGAGTTTTGGCCTGCTCTTTGCTCCAGATAAACTCTGCAGCTCCTCCAAATGGCGTGGCCGGTGCTCTCCTCATTAACATGGCTTATTAAGGGTCTGTAAAGCACAGCCTCTGCCCTGCTGGAAATGCTGCGTGGGCAGCTATGGCATCTGACGAAGGATGAAGGAAAGTCTCATCGTCCTGCTCTTGGGTTTTCTTTATTTATTATTAATTCTGTCTCCATTGCTCTCCTCCTTCGTATCCTATTTTAACGTTTTCTCCCAGAACTGGCTATTCTGAAAAGTGCTGCATTAAGTCCTTATGACAGTACCTGTCTTTACCACTTTCCCCTACTAGATGATCCTAAAAGACCAAAGTTTAGCTTAGCCAACCCAAGAAGTCATGGTTGCATAAACCCCCCCCACACACACACATCCTCTCACTCTTATTGAGTTGCATCAACCTCGTTTTCCTTTTCAGATGACATGGTGCTGCTGTCCCCTGGCGGAAATCCAGCCCCAGAGCCCACCCCCTGGTCTTTAAAGGGCTGGAGGGTCAGCAGCGCCTTCAGCTCCGGTCAGTTCTGGAGTCTTGGCTTGTGCTTCTCCCCACGTTTCTGAGGAGAGGAAATATGTCCTTTTGAGAGTCAAAAGACATAGCTATAAACATTTTATTTAAAAAGTATATGTCAATTTTGCCTTCTGCTCCATAAACATTTCTTTTATTTGAAATATTTTAATTAAACATGTTACTTTTTGATGTCCTCCAATTCTTTGAGCAGATTTGGTACTCCACCAAGTCTCCCCTTGCGTGGTTTCCAGTGTACTTGATTGAATCCGTTGCAGACCCTCAGGTGTGCCAGGTTCCAAGCGTTCGAGTCCCCGTTTCTAAAGGCTTAGGGCACAGGTGAAAAACCTAGCCTCTGCCACCCGAGACCGAGGGTTCGAAGCAGGTGAGGGCTGGGAATGAAGCGCCAAGGTGATGAATATTTCTATGTGATCTTTCTCGTGATATTTCTGTACTTTAATGACTATTTCTACTAATACATGTACTAATAATTTTTAATGGTTCTCATCGAGCAGGTGACATTTTGATACATTAATGAGCCTTATCAATGACTTCTAAAAGTTCTTTAGTGTGCCGGGACCCTTCGTCATGGCCCTCCAAATGGAGGGGGGTTGGCGCGGCTGGAGCGGGGAGCCACCCCCTCCACCCTGCCTCCCGCTCCCTCTGAGAGCAGTGGTGGTATCACGTGGGCAGCTGTCCCCGAGAGTAACGTCCACCACTCAGTCATGACAGAGGCATTGGATTACACTTTCAAGGCTTGTCATGGAGGCTTTCCCTTAAGAATTGTCTGCCTGTACTAGAAGATCTGTCAGAGTATGTGAGCAGGGTAAGGCTCACAGATGGGAGGGTGTTATTTAGCAGTGGCCGGGCCCTGCGCTGGGCTGCAGAGGGCCAGCTGGGGGATTGCTAGTGTGTATGGGAGGAGATGCCATAAACGAGGCTTTGGGAGAAGGGTTAGCCTTGTTGATTGAACATGCTGGCGTTCCAGAGCAAGCAGGGCTGGCAAGATTCCTCTGGGGTGCAGAGAGGCCTCCAGGGGACTGAGCTTCCCTGAACCCCTGCTGCCCCTGATGTCGGGCTTATTTGTACATGAAGGGGGTGGGTGGCAGAATCATGACAGGTACCCCAAAGAAAGACTGGTGGGGAGTGACCCTGAGTTTCAGTTTATGAGGACAAGTCATTTTCCTGGTTTGTCATCAGGTTTCTGGGAAATAATGGACATAACTCAAGTGTCTTTCTGGGCACTCAAACTGGAAGTATTTCTACAGCAGGCCGTGAGTGCTGGCCTAGGCTGCACATTGCATTGTGCCAGCCTGGGCTTGCCTCTTGCTTAGTGTCAGAAGTGGAAAAACTGAGACTTGACCATTGTGAATGATTGCCCAAGAGTCGGGTTTACTCTGGGCAAATGGCGGAATGTTCCTGGGGAGGTCAGGCGAGGAAATGTCCCATAAATTCTGTGCTTTAGGTGATAAACTTGTAGGTCTAGAAGATGAGAGGATAGTCCAGGGTAGAATTCAGGAGCAAGTAAACTATGATAACATATTGTGCTAAGAGTAGAAGCTCAAGGAGAGGATCCTGGGACTGGGAGAGAAGCGAAGGGCTAGGGAGTTGACATGTAACTTGATGTTTCTTGGATCTCATGAGCTGACAAGTTGAGGTCACACTGGGCTACGCAAAGATAATGGAGGTCTTCTTTACAAGGTTCTTAGAACCTTCTCTGTTCTGATGTGCACTGAAACCCCCAAGAGAGGATAGAGCATGTAACCTGGAGTAACAGGTCTGATTCTCAGTTTTGGAATTAGCTGTCATAGTCTTAAGCTGCATTTCCATGGCTGGTGTAGAGGTTGCTTGAGGGCAAATCTCTATTTTATCCCTCTGTCTTTCACCATCCAGGTCACAGGGTGGGCAGGGAGGGTGGCCCCTGGCCTTTCTCTGTGACCTGAGTTTAAGGGGTTCCGCCTACCACGTGGCTTGAAGCAGAGCCTGGCTGCCCTTGGCTGGCACTGCCCGTTGGACCTAAGAGGACCTTGTGTTCAAGCATGTTGTTCCTGGCCTTGCTGTTGGTGAGGGTAAATTTTATCACTTGAAAAGAGAAAGCTGGACCAATAGTGGCTGTCATCAGAATTCTACTTCATTGATCAAGGAGATAGAGCGAGCACGGTGTTACCCCAGTTTCCAAAAGTAGACATATCTTCAGGATGGGAATACATTCGTTTTTTAAATAGTATGAAGACATTGTTAAAATGTTAACAAATGCATTTTATTCAACTATATGTTAGTATTCATCTTCCTATACCTTTTTCTTTGTGGGAAGTCCTGCAGGTGATGTGTTGGTCTGGTCTCTTGGCATGGTGGAAACAGTTCGCCCTTGCCTTACGGGTGACCACCGAGTGTTGGGCTCCATGCTTGAAGCCAGGTGGGGAGCAGGCTTCCCCGGCCCTTGAGGAGCAGGCAGTCCAGTGGGGCAGGAAGACCTCAGTACATGGGAGGGGCCAGTAGAGGCCCAGTGACAAGTTCCAGTTCCTCCAGGAGCTGGATGCAGGAAGGGCCCCGTCTCGTGGCAGGGATGCAGAGGGTGGCGTGAAGAGCCTGCTGTGAAGAACGGGTGTGATGACAAGCGGCAGGTGTGGGGTGGAGGCGGAGAACAGCTTCAAGAAGTGACAGGTGCTGTGTGGTGACAGGGACAGCCGGGTGACAGGGACAGCCGGGCATTTTCTCTAGAGACTGCAGAAGGAGACTGGGGAGCGGAGTTAGGACTGTAAGGGGGAGCCCTGCCTGCCAAGCGGTCACTTCCGTGTTTGAAGTCAGGTAACGGACTGTCTCCGTTTTCTAGAACGGCTGTAACAAATTACCACTAATTGGGGGGGTTTCAACAAGCTTTTTCTCTCATTTCCAGAGGCTAGAAGTCTGAGATAAGGTGTGGGCAGGGCCAGGCTGCCGCAAGGACCCGTAGGGGAGGCTCCTCCCCGCCTCTGGTGGCCCGTTCTTCTTGGCTTGTGACATCATCCCCCTCTCTTCCTCCACCTTCGCAGGGTCGCCCCCCTCCTCTCTGCCTGTGCATCTGTGCTTTTGTGTTTCCCTCTAGTGTTGGATTTAGGGCCTGCCCTCATCCAGTGTGACCTCATCTTAACTAAGTCACGTCTGCAAAACCCATTTCCAGATAAGGCCACATTCACAGGGGCTGGTTAGAACTTGCTCATATCCCTTTGGGGACAGCGTTTAGCCATCACTTCCAAGGCAGGAGCTTCCATGACAAGTCATCATGATCTGAACCCGGGTTTGCTGTGAGAACCAAGAGGGGCAAGGCTCATGGAAGAGGTGAAGGAGGACCCCGCGCTGCATCGTTCTTGATGCCACAGGCTGGATGGTCCATCAGTGGCCGTCACAGAAGCCCTGGTCCTTAGTTAGTGAGCTGCATTTAACAAGGTGATGCCATTATTGCCCTTTGGTAGAGCCTGGGAAGGAGGAGCCTGCTGTCACTCACCAGGGAGCCTTGTCTCCACAAGTCAAGGCAAGCAATGCCAGTTTCCCGACGGCATGTACTGCGAAGCAGTCAGTTCCATTTATTGTTTTTCTTTCAAAGTATTCATTTCAGTAAACATTCAGAAACTCAGATGCCATGGTGCCTTTTCCTCAAGTGCATGCAGATCGAGGACATTTATAATTCAGAAGCTTCTGGGTGCTGAATGAGAGTTCTTTGTAAGATGTTTTAGGAGTTGAACCACTCTGAATTCATTTTTAGAGAGAAGAGGTGACGTAGTGGGGGGTTCAGGTTCTGGGCAAGCCTGGGACGGTCTCCTGATCCCAAGAATATATAGCCTTAGCAGTAACAAGCTGCTCCCAAACCACTTACCTACAGTAGGTTGTAAAAGGCATTCACAGAACATTTCTTCCTTATAATTGTTTTAAATGTAATTTTTGTTCATTAGAGAACTTGTAGGTTTATAGAAAAATCAAGCAGAAAATATAAAGAGCTCCCTTATACATCCCTTATACATAATTTCCCTGATTCTTAACATTTTGTGTTAGTGTGGTACTTTTGTTACAATTGATGAAAGAATATTATTAGAATTTTATTATTAACTATAGTCCATGCATAGTTTAGGATTCACTGTGTTGGACAGTCCTATGGTTTTGTTTTGTTTTAAGTTTTCCAATAGGAACATTTACACATCCTAAAGTGTCCCCTTTTAACCACAAATATGTATAGTTGAGTGGTGTTAAATGCATTCAGTGTTGAGCCACCTTCACCACCATCCTTTATAAGACTTTTCCATCACCTCAGACAGAAACCCTGAACCAGGTAAACATTAACACCCCTTCCCTAACCCCACCCCATCCTTTGGTAATCTGTATTCTAGTTTCTGACTCTGTGAATTTGCTTATTCCAATTTTTTTCACATCTGCAAGATCATGCAATATTTGTCCTTTTGTTTTCTGGCTTAGTTTCACTCAACATGGTGTCTTCAAGGTTCATCCACATTGTGCACATATCAGAACTTCATTCCTTTTTTGGGCTGAGTGATATTCTGTTGTGTGTATATAATCCATTTTGTTTATCTTTTCATCTTCTAATGGACACTTGAGTTGCTTCCACCTTTTCACAGTTGTGAATAATGCCACTGTGAACGTCAGCACATGCATATCTGTTGTCTGTTCACATCCCCTGCTTTCAGTTCTTTGGGGTGTACAGCTAGAAGTGAGATCCCCAGTCATATGGAATCCTCTGCTTAACTTTCTGAAGAATGGCCATACTGTTTTACATTTCCACCAACAAAGAATGTTCCTGTTTCTCTACATCCTCTGCAATACTAGTTATTTCCTATTTTTATAGGGTACCCATTCTGGTGGATGTAAAATGGTATCTTATTTTGGCTTTGCTTTGCATTTCCTTAATGGCTAATGATGTTGAGCATCTTTTTATGTGCTTACTGGATATTTGTATACATTCTTTGGGGAAGTATGTATTCAGTCCTTTCCCCATTTTTAGTTGGGCTGTTTGTCTTTTTGTTGTTGAGTTGTAGGGTTTTTTAATGTTGTGGATATTTCATGATATATGTGATTTCCAAATATTTTTCTTTAAGAATGGGATTTTGTGATTAAGTCCTTTGATGCACTAAGTTTTAAATTTTGTTGAGGTCACATTTATCAATTCTTTCTTCTGTTACTTGTGCCTTTGGTGTGAAGTCTAAGAAACTATTGTTTAACAAGGTCCTAAAGGTGCTTCCCTAAGTTTCCTTCTAGGAGTTATATAGGTTTGGTTCTTACATTTAGCTCTTTGATCCATTTTGAATTCATTTTTGCTTATGGTGTGAGATAAGGGTTCACCTTTCTTCTTTTGTATGTGGAGATCCATCCCAGCACCATTTGTTCAAGAGACTCTTCTTTCCCTGTTGAATAGACTTGGCCGCCTTGTCAAAAATCTGTTGGCCGTAGATATGAGGAATTATCTTGTAACTCCCAATTCAATTCCCTGGGTCTGTGTCTGTCCTTGTGCCAGTACCATACTGTTTTGAATATTCTATCTTTGTAATGAGTCTTAAAATAGAAAGTGTGAGTTCTCAAACTTTGTTCTTCTTTTTCAAGATGGTTTTGACTATCTGGACCCCTTACCCTTCCGTATAAATGTGATGATTGGCTTTTCCATTTCTGATCAAAGGTTGTTAGAATTTTTATTGGAATTGGATTTATCTGTAAAGCACTTTGGGTAGAAGATATCTTGATGATATTTTGTCTTGCAACTCATGAATACCAAATGGCCTTCCATTTATTTAGGCCTTCTTTGAAATCTTTCAGTAGTGTTTTGTAGTTTTCCATGTACAGGTCCTTTACATCCTTGTTTACATTTATTCTAAGATATTTGAGTCTCTTAGTTACAACTGCAAATAGAATTTTTTCATAATTTCCTCTTCAGATTGCTCACTAGTAATTTATAGAAACACTACTGACATTTGTTATGTTGATCTTGTATCCGGCAATTTACCGAATTTGTTTATTAGCTCTAATAGTTTTGTCATCAGTCTGCAAATAGGTCAAGGTTTATTTTTTTCCAATTTGGAGTTTTAAAATTTCTTTTTCTTGCCTAATTGCTCTGACTACAACTTCCATTATAGTATTGAGTAACAGTGGTGGCAGTGGTTGTCCGTATCTTGTTCCTGATATTAAAACGAAAGCTTTCTTTATGCAGATTTTTTTTTTTTTAACTTATGTGTGGGACTAAAGCAAAAAATATTTATTTGGTACAAAACTTATATTTTGACTAGTGCATTTCCTAATATAACTTATGTGGACAGCTTAATTGAACACCATAAGTACATGGAACCTTGAGTAGGGCATGAGATTCTGTAGGTTTGTTCAGAGTGATGCCTCAGTAAATCCCAGAAGGATTTGAACAGTAAATAAGAATTTGCAAAGCCCCCTTGGGGGAATGGTGAGAAAGCGGGAAAATTCAGCTTCCCCAAGTGGAGAATTCTTGATATTTTCACAAGCAGTGGGGACAACCAAAGCAATAGGTTGAGTCCCCAATCTTGGGGTTTGTTCATATGAAACTTAGCCCCGCAAAGGATAGGCTAAACCTGCTTAACATTAGGCCTATGAGTCACCCCCAAGAGAACCTCTTTTTTTGCTCAGATGTGGCCTCTCTCTCTCAGCCAACACAACGAGCAGACTCACTGCCCTCTCCCTCTCTACGTGGGACGTGACTCCAGGGGTGTGGACCTTCCTGTCAACATGGGACAGAAATCCTCAAATGAGCTGGAACTCAGCATCAACAGATTGAGAAAACCTTCTCGACCAAAAGGGGGAAGAGCAAAATGAGACAAAATAAAGTGTCAATGGCTGAGAGATTCCAAACAGAGTCTAGAGGTTATCCTGGAGGTTATTCTTATGCATTAAACAGACATCACCTTTTTAATTAGCTTGTAATAGAGAAGCTGGAGGGAACTGCCTGCAAATGTAGAGCTGTGTTCCAGTAGCCATGTTTCTTGAAGATGATTATATAATGATATAGCTTTCACAATGTGACTGTGTGGTTGTGAAAACCTTGTGTCTGATGCTCCTTTTATCTACCTTATGGGCAGATGAGTAAAACATATGGATTAAAAATAAATAATAGGGGGAAAAATGTTAAAATAAATTTAGTAGATTGAAATACTAGTGATCAGTGAAAGGGAAGGGTAAGGGGTATGGTATGTAGGAAGTTTTTTTCTGTTTTCTTTTTATTTCTTTTTCTGAATTGATGCAAATGTTCTAAGAAATGATCATGATGATGAATACACAACTATGTGATGAAAAGAATGTTCATATTATATGTTGATTGGTTTTATTAATAAAAATTTTTTAAAAAAAGGAAAGCTTTCCATCTTTCACCATTGAGTGTGATGTTAGTTGTGGATTTTACATATATGCCTGTCATTGTGTTGAGGAAATTTCATTCTAGTCATGGTTTTATAAGTGTTTTTATCAAGAAGCAGTGCTTGATCTTATCGAATGCCTTTTCCGCATCAATTGGAGTGATCATGTGGGAGTTTTCCTTCACTCTGTTAATGTGGTGTATAACAATAATCAATTTTCTTATGTTGGTTTACTTATATTTTCTTATATTGTACCACCCTCGCCTACCTGGGGTAAACCCCATTTCATACTAGTGTATAATTCTATAAATGCAGTACTGTTGGAGTTGATTTGTGCTAGCATTTAAAGGATTTTTGTATCTACATTCAGAATTATTTTTTCTTGTGTCTTTTTCTGGCATTGTTATTAGGATGATGTAGACCTCAGAATGAGTTAGGAAGTGTTCCCTCCTCTTCAATTTTTTGGAAGAGTTTGAGCAGGATTGGTGCAAATTCTTGAACTGTTTGGTAAAATTCACCAGTAAAGACCTCTGATCTGACTTTTCTTTGTTAGGCGGTCTTTGATGATTGACTCAACAGTGACACAGTGACTTGAATCTTATGTGACATTTTTATGTGTGTTTAATGTTGCAGAATAGAATTAGAGCAAGTAACTATAGAAGCTCACTTCAGGCCATGCTGTAATAGTTGCAAAAGTCAACACAAAACTAGCTCTAACTCAGCCTCTGCTGCTTTTACCAGCTGTTTCAACCTGTTTCAGACTTTAACAGCAACACATAGTAAGAAATTTATCTCACATTGTGACCTATATGCATAAACACACACATACACACATATATATATAATTGCAGCACGTTTTATGAAATAATACTTATTAAGTACAATTGAACTCCCCTTTGTGTTTCTGGGTTTTTTTTTGAAAGTGCAGGCTGCAACCCACTAAACAGTTCATGACCCACCCATTGGCCAAGAATCGTATTTAAAAAATCATTCTACTGGTAGCATTGACTCTTTGGCAAGTGTTTGCTTATTAGTGCACATCCTTGGCTAGCCATCTCGATGCTAAAACGCCTGTGAGCATCTGGTGAGGTTGTTTCTGCATTAAAGCCACCCGTCCCTGATCTCTGCTTGCCCGGCTGGACAGCTGGAGGTGAGGCCTGGCTGGGTGCTGTGGCCAGCCCGGCGGTGCAGAGGGTGCCTGGCGGGGGAAGGGCTGAGGCACTCCGTGGAGCCCCCTCCTCGGTTCCGCCCTGTCCTGCTCTTTCCTCTCGTCCCTGTCACTTAGCCAGCTCAGGAACCACCTGCCCCGTCTGTGTCCGTGTGCTTTGCCAGGACCAGACGGTGCCCCCTGAAGTCGGGGGGCTGGGACACCCCGCTGAGCGGCGCCGCGTTGAGGAGCACAGGGGTGGATCTCCGTTTCTCTGGGCCTAGCCCACGATGACAGCTCTTCCTGCACACGCTCTTTGCCTGCCCTGAGAGGGTATCCAGGCTGTCCTGTCTTTTTTTTTAGGTGCTGTTCAGTAGAGTTCACATTAGCCCTTGTCGATGACTCATTGGGCAGGCTCTCAGGAGGCCCTGTGAGAGGATAGGAAAATGCCCTTTAAAGAAAAAGTCCCCAAGAGGGGCACTCGGAGATGGGGTGAGGCAGCCGAAGACCAGCTGCGGGGCAGGGAGACGGAGCTTGCAGGGAGCCAGGCGAGAGCTGAGGACCCGCCACAGCCAGGCTTCATGACCCCTCCACGTCCCTGCTAGTCCTTATCCACCCACGGGACCTACCTGAGTCAGAATGTTCGCAGAACCACAGCCTGAGAATATCTGATTCCTGAATTGCTGGGGAGAGTAGTTACTTTTAGCAGCTAGGTTGGGAAGAGACTTCCTTGAAACCCTAATACCACCGTCTCTGGTCTTCCCTCGTCCCCTGAAATCGCGTCCCTAAGCCCCCCCCCCCCCTCGCCCTCTGCTGCCCTTGCTGCCATGCAGCTGTCTCCCCCAGGACCACCTGCCTCCCTTTCCCACACTCAGGCCAAAGGTCACTTTCAGAAATGCCCG
>PVIY010027290.1:0-18744 GCA_004026745.1 Myrmecophaga tridactyla | reverse complement strand
TTTCCAAAGCCATATCCCTGCGCCCGCCGCCCCTTCACAGAGGTGAGCTTCACCTCGCCGAGATTTTCCTTCTTTTCCTGCCCACTTTTCTGTCTTGTAAACTTCTTTTCATCCTTTAAGTTGCTGCTCATATCTCCCCTCTCCTTTAAACCTTCCGTCCTTATTGAGGCACGAATTCTTTCTTTCATTTCCTCCCACTCCTCTTAGCATTCTTTATTAAGGAATGCCACGTAGTATCAATACCACGGTTATTACATCCCTACCACATCTTCTCACCTTTGTCCTGCAGCGTTTGTGCATATCTGCCCTCCCTCACTTCCCTGTGGACCGTGAGTTCCTGGAGAAGCCTCTGGGTCCTTGGCTGCTAGTACTGTACACACTGAGATGAGGTCCTGGCCGCTGTTACAGGAAATTTGCATCATGTTAGTCTCCTTTATCAATCAGCACGTATTGAAGATATAGTAGGTCTCTCCAGAGAAACAGAACTGAGAGGAGATATATGTGCACATTTACATGTATATATGCAAATATGAGGCTTATTTTCAGAAGTGGTTCATGTGACTCTGAGGATGGGCAAGTCCAGATTCCATGGGGCAGGCTGCAGGTTGGGAACTTCAGGGAAGGCTTTTATGAATTGATAAAGATTCCTCTTTCTAACTGCTGAAATCATCAGTTCTCCCTTCAGGCCCTCAGGTGGTTGCATGGGGCCTCCCTGATTGTGGCAGGCTTCTCCATTGTTGACTGTGGATGAAATCAACCATAGCTGCAACTGACTGAGTAAGAATTTAAATCCCTGAGGTACCCTCACAGTAACGGTCAGGCTGGTGCTCGCTCGACCAAACGACTGGACACCCAGACCTAACCAAGTTGATATATAAACTTAACAACACAGCCTGCCCCTTGTCAACTGTGCGTCTCCTTAAATCACTCTTACTCTCTAAATGAGAATAATAATAGTCGTACTTTCACCTAACACAACTCAGCTATCCTTCCAAAAGCACAGTAACCCTTTTCTCAGAAGAGAATTCAAGTCCTTATTATCCTGTAACTTTAACACCTATGGCATAAAATTAATATAATTTATAAGATATATAGGGATAAGATAGGAAAGAAAACAAAGATATCTACTTTATGTGTGTGTATATATATATATTTATATACACTAACATATTCATAACCAAAACAAAGGAGAAATAAACTGTCTTTGTTATAACTGTTTTTGTCCTTGTTTCTGCAGTTGTTCACATGGTCATAGCTTGTAGCTCGTATTCATAATTGCTTTCTTCCACTTTCCATTCCATGTTCCATTTACCCTCAGCAAGCACTTAAGCTGGCCATGGTTCTTTGCCTGGTGGGGTGACCCAAACTTTCATTCCTGAAGTTTCTATGTCATTGGTAGTCCTGCCTGGATTAGGTTGCTGCGGTTTTCCGTTGACTTTAATCACAGGACACAGTAATACTAAGAGATACCCTACAGGATCTCCTGTATTCCAGGCAAACTCGTCTTTACCTCCACTGTGTAGCTTTAGTCCTCTTTCCCCTTGATAGTTGGGATCAGTCACCCCAGCTGGTACTGTAATTCCCTTCTGTGTCTGTTGATTCAGAGGCATGGGTGGCCCAAAGTGGCCAAGTGGCAGCTTTAACTTCCAGTCCAATGGAATCATTGTGTCTCCTGGTGGAATCACTCCTGCTTTTGAAGCGAAAACGTGCAGACCAACAGAGCTTATAGTTGTGGGCACAGGAAACAAAAATTTTTCTATTAGATCATTTGGGCTCATAGAGAGTAGTGCTATTCCTATTTCCACCCTTTGCCTTCTGAATCCCTGAATCCTGGCTATGGGAGAAATAGCACCATAGAGTAGATGCTAATTTAGAACATATACAGCCTCCTGGAGAACAGTGCCCCGGCCCTGCAAGATATTGCAACCTAGTTGGCTTCGTAATTGAATATTCAAAAGGTCATTCCACTGTTCTGTTAATCCACCTGCTTTGGATGATGGGGGACATGGTAAGACCAGTGAATTCCATGTGCATTGTGCCCATTCCCACATTTCCTTTGCTGTGAGGTGGGTTCCTTGATGAGAAGCAGTGCTGTATAGAAAACCTTGATGGTGGATAAGGCATTCTGTTAGCCCATGGATGGTAGTCTCAGCAGAAGCATTGCGTGCAGAGAAGGCAAATCCATATCTGATGTGTGTGTTTATTCTAGTAAGAAGAAAGTGCTGCCTTTTCCATTTTAGAAGTGGGCCGATGTATTCAAGCTACTACCAGCCAACAGGATGATCATCTCAAGAAATGGTGCCATATTGGGGACTGAGTGTGGGTCTCTGTAGCTGGCAGATTGAGCCGAGCACTCAGCAGTGGCTGTAGCCTTGGTCAGTGACATCCATGTTGTGGAGTCCATGCATGAGCCCATTGGGCAGTGACAAGAGTGGCTGGGAAAAGGGACTGACTGTGTATCCACAGAACAGGTCATTTTATCCACGTGAGTATCAAAATCCTCCTCTACCAAAGTCACCATCTGGTGCTCATTCACAAAGGACACACATATCTTCATGTTTTTCACCCACTCAGAAAGGTCCATCCACATATCTGTCCCCCAGACCTCTTGGTCACCAGTTTTTCAATCATGTTCCTTCCAAGTCCCTGACTATCCAGCCAAAATCATTATCAGCAGCCTGTGAACAGTCTGCAAATGCACCTCCAGCTGTTCACCTTCCAAGCAAAATAAACAGCCAGGTTCAGCGCTCAAGTTCTGGCCACTGAGAGGATTTCCCTTCCCCACTGTCCTTCAGGGACATCCCAGAAAGGGGCTGCAGTGCTAATGGCTATCTTCTTTTCGGTGGTACCTCTATATTGTACAGAACCAGCTGTAAACTAGGCCTGAGTTTGTCCTCAGTCAGCTGATAATAGGAAAGTACTTAAGAGGCCATAGCATGGGCTGGGAAAGTGAAGGTAATGTAGCAGGAGTGAGGGCCATGGGGAACGGGCCACTTCCTCATGTAACTTACTTTTGCCTTCAGGGCGTCCTCATGCCCGGTCTCGAGCTTCCATTTGATGGTGGACTGCTTGCAAACCCAGCTGTATGACTGGGTGTATCAGACAACATCCAGTTCATGATGGGCAACTCAGGTCTTGTGGTAACTTGGTGGCCCCTGGTTAAGCATTCAGTCTCTAGTAAGGCCCAGTAGCAGGTGAAAAGCTGTTTCTCAAAAGGAGAGTAGTTATCTGTAGAGGTTGGTAAAGCTTACTTCAATATCCTAAGGGCCTGCATTGTGATATCCTGTAGGGGCTGCCAAAGGTTCCAGAGAGCATCTCTACTTGCTACTGACACTTCCAGCTCCAGTGGGTCTGCTGGACCATGTGGCCCAAGGGGCAGAGCAGCTTGCATGGCCTCCTCTTGTTCAGGTCCCCACTCAAAACTAACACCTTTTCTGGTCACTCGGTAAATGGGCCAGAAAACACACCCAGATAAAGGAATAATGTTGTCTCCAAAATCCAGAGACCAGCTAGGACTTGTGCCTCTTTTTTGATTGTAGGAGGGACCAGATGCAACAGCTTACCCTTCACCTTAGAAGGGATACCTCAACATGCTTCACTCAGTGGACACCTAGAAATTTTCACTGAGTTAGAAGGCCCCTGAATTTCCACTGGATTTCTCTTTCTCTCTCCCTCTCTCTCTCTCTGACTTGCAAATGCTTTATAGTAAATGTAGAGCAGCTGCTGTTTCTTGCTCACTAGGCCCAGTCCCGTGTCATCAACACAATGAGCCAGTATGTCCTGTGGAAGGGAAACGCAATCAGGTTCTCTGTGGACAGAATTATGACATACGGCTGGAGAGTTGATACACCCCTGAGATAGGACAATGAAGGTGTATTGCTGGCCTTGCCAGCTGAAAGCAGACTGCCTGCTTCTGGTGGTCCTTACTAACAGATATTGAGAAGCATTCGCCAGATCAGTTACAACTACCGGGTACCAGGAGATGTTGATCTGCTCAACCACATTTGGAACAGAAGCTGCCTTTGATACCATGTGGTTAAGTTCATGATAAGCTAAGATCCATCTGTTTTCTACATAGGCCAGATTGGAGAGTTGAATGGGGAAGTGGTAGGAATCACCACTCCTATATCCTTCAAGTCTTTGATGGTATAAAAGTCTCTGAATTCCCTCTAGAAATGCAGTATTGCTTTTTTTCTTTTTTTGGGGGGGTGCATGATCTCCTATATGGAAGGTGAGCATTCTACCACTGAACCACCTGTGTACCCTAATATTGCTTTTGATTTATTATTTTGCTAGTTAGAGGCTACTCTAGTGGCTTCCACTTGGCCTTTCCTACCATAATAGCCCTTACTTGACAGGTAAGGGAACCAATATGGCAGTTCTGCTAGTTGTTGAGTATGCTAATTCCAATTACGCTCTTCAGAATGGGGAAATAGCCACAGATTAGGCTTGAGTATGCACTGGGCCCAATGTCAGACAGACCAAAACTCCATTGATACCTGACCTCCATCAGCCCCTTCTCTGACTCTTGGATCACGCTGATGTTTTACATCCCCTAGAATTAATGTCACTTCTGAGTCAATGTCTAATCATCCCCCAAATTTCCTATCATCCCCTTTTCCCCAGTGCACACTCTGGTCAAGGCCCTAGGCCCGTTTGAGGAAGGCTGGTAGAGAAATTAGCAGAATTTGTGGCAGGGTAGCAGGGTCCTTCCCCAAGGAGACCCAGCCTTACCTTTATTCAAGGGGCTCTGTGTCTATAAACCATCTCAAGTCTGGGAGTTGTTTAAGGGGCCGTAACTCTCTGCTTTTGTAATTCAAGTTCGACTTTTGTTCACTTGACCCAGAACTCTTCTGCTTTACACATCAGGTAAGTATTTAGGCAGTTCCTCATTGATTTCAATTCTGGGTACCCCATGATCAACAAGCCAACACCGTAGGTCCCTGCAGGTCATGCTGTGATGATTATTACTTCAACTCTACTGTCTTGATCATATCCACGTGCATCTTACCCTTGGCGATTAACGCTGCCTCTTGGCTTCTGCCACCTTGGGATCTGAACATCCCCGTTTGTGTTTAAGATTCCACATTCTGTGGCAGCAGTTCCCACAGTAATATCTGTTCTACAGAGAAGAATGACAACAGAGCTCTTCAGGGAAAATGGGCTAGTCTCCCAAGTTTATTCCTCGCAGCCCTGGTAAAAGGTGTGTCCTCTGGTCGGTGTTGGGGCCGGTGGGCAGGTCTTCCATGATAAGCCACTCTAACCTTCCCAACTCTCTAAGCCCTTGACTCCCCTCATCTACATTGTGCCAGGGCAGTTCTGGCATTTGAGCCTCGGGTAGTAGACGTCACCTTTTGGTTCGTGCTTCAGCCAAGCACCCAAACACACTGCTGAAGGCTCTTTTAACCCCTCAGGCTACAATGCTGAATCCAGAATTTCTGCTTAGTTGGGCCCGTGTCACTAAATTCAGCCTGATTCACCTTTTTGTTCCTTTCACTGTTATCCCACACTCTTAATATCCATACCTACATATGTTTCCCAGATTTCTGTTTATAAATTGGAAAAATGATGGTGTTCTTTTGGAGTATAGCACACCTCCTCATGGGGTCACACTTTGAACCTCACTTTTTAGGGCCTGTTGGGACTTCAGGAAAGGAGAGTAGTAGGGAGGGTCCTGAGAGAGTTCACAGTGTCTTCCAGGCCAACTGCATTCCTTTCACTATGTGGTAAAACAGGGTCAACCTCTATGAGGGCTGTTTAATCCCTTCCAGTGGAGATGGGATGGCTTATTCCTCAGAGAAGACTGGAGGGGTGGGTTGAGGGCTGGGGGAGAGGGGGCTGATTCTTCTGGGCGGACCATTGCAGGTTTATCTGGCAAAGAAGACTTGGCAGAATCATTCTCAGCCCATATGTCCCCATTCCAATTTTCAGGATCTCATTCTTTCCCCATCAATGCCCTCACTTTAACAGCAGACACCCTACAAGGTTGGAAATTCAATTTACATTGTAATTGTACAAAGAGACTCTGAGTCTGCTTTTCAGAAATTTGAAGTCTGCAGTTGCAAAAAATGAGAGTTTCTTTCAGAGAGCACATAGAAACTTTCATGTCCGTCATGCAGCGCTTGAACTGGGAATTTGAAGTCTTGAACTCATCCCTTTCATTAACAGCTGTATCCTGTGTATTTAAGAACAACCAATCAACGTCATTATATTTCTTAATACAAAACTCTATTCCGATGTCAAATACACTCTCACCCAGAGCCTTGCCACTTACAATCACTTGAGTAGCCATATCCAATGGTGATGTTTTGTGTATCTCTATTGCTGGTTCACACTATGAACTATCAGTGCCATCTTGATCATTGGAAATAGAGTCATTCGTTGCTTTTAATCTAACCATACTAGAGGACCAATTCCAGGGTCCCCAAACCCAACTTTAAAATCTCATCCTTAAGGTTCAGTTTCTCAAGAACCATTCTTGGTAGCAAAATCTGTATTAGTCAAGGTTATCCAAAGGGACAGACAGTGTATATATGTGTGTCTGTGTGCATGTGTAAATATCATGAAATTTATTATAGGAATTGGCTCACGTGACCATGGGGATTGCAAGTCTGAATTGGCAGGCCACAAGTTAGGAACTCCAGTGAAGGTTTTGATGCGTTCCTCAGGAGAAGCTGGCTGATGTAGAGAAAGAAATTCTTTCTGACTACTGAAATCATCAGAACACCCTTTAAGGTCTTCAGCTGATTGGATGAGACCTGTCTCATTGCTGAAGGCAGTCTCCTTTGTTGATTGTAGATATAATCAGCCACAGAGATGCAATCAACTGACTAATGATTTAAATCAATGAAATAGCCTCGCAGTAACAATCAGGCCAGTGCCTGCTTGACCAAACAGCTGGACACTGTAACCTAGCCAAGTTGACATATGAACTTAACCTTCACAGAAGATAAAGGAAGAAAGTCAGTAGGATGAGAATGAGATGGCTCCTAACAGCCAGCTTGGTAGCTGGAGAGGTTTGCTGTCACTGTGTTTATTAATACATTGTAAAGCCATTTTGGGGATTCCGCCATATTTTGCATGGTTGCCAAGAAAATGTTGACAGTTGTATTGTGGTTAATAAATTCATTTAGATTTATAAGCATTGTTTACAGAACCTGTTCGCCTGCTGAAACTCTAACAGCATCTGTTCCTTCTTACTAATTAACTGCTAATTACGAATGAGCTTTGTGTGTTTGTCAGTATAACTGGCTCATGCATTTTGTAAGGAACATTAACAAATTGATTTACATAGTGGCAAAGCAATCAAAAGAGTAAACTGAACAGCAAGCCTAAAGCCCTTTCTGAATGAAACAAACTTTTGATGCTATAAATATTGCCATAAATTTTCCATTACCTTAATTCTGCAGTGAAGGTACAGTGATCAGAAGCAGTATGGAATGAGCAGTAGCCAGCTTAGTGCGCTGGTAACACTGTGACCGTGGAATTGTTTAGGGAGTTGAAGACTAGCCCAACCAAAGCAGGGCCCCCATGGGGAACACATTCATGTTTTAATACCAGCATAAAAGTTTTGGACGTCAAAAACTTTTGCAGCAAGGAGCAAGATCAAAAATTTGCAATCTAATATCCATCTCTGTTTTTCCCTACTCTTAGCTTCTCAGATTTCAAACTGTGTTAATAAGCATCATATTTAGAAAGACAGGCATTTAAAAGTAGCCAGTTTGTATGAGAGATTCCAGAAGTTTAGGGGTCACCTGTCCTTCTGAAGGTACAGCCAGTCCCTGTCCTGCTCATAGGACTTTGGCCCATTTGCATCCTCACAGCTCCCAAGTCATCAGGCCTTTTGGGATTTTTTCTAAAAACATCCTCCTTGATTGTTGCTAAGGGTCAAAGAAGCCGAACCCAGGTGATAGATATCTGAACACAGACGAAAGAAACGTGTCCGCTGAGGAAACATTTATATTTGTAGTTAACGTGACAGTGTTTAGAATAATGGTGTCAAATGGAGATGTCCCAAACCAGGCAGGTGGATGGACAGAGGTTTCAAGGGTTTTGAGAACGGCTCAGGTTAAATATGATTAACAGTGGCTACACTGATAGAATGTTTACTGAGATGCAATACTTAATAGAAAGGATCAGAATATTCAGTATTGGCTGGAGCCTGGATGGGAGTTCAGGTCTGCTTGGAGGTGAGAGGGCAGCTGATGCCGAGATCCAAGGTTGGGCATGAGACCCTGCATCCCAGCTGTCAGCCCCAGCCTCATCACAGAACCTCAGGTCAGTTACCTATAAAACAGGGATGATAAAATGATCGTCTTGTCTAGGGTCACTGGGTGGATGAGTAGATAATAGAAAACATCAGTGATATACCTGGCACGAGATACCAGCTCAGCAAAAAGCAGCTATTGTCATCATGTCTTTATTCATTCAAAAGCATATATTTCATTACTTTGTAGTGATTTAAAATGAAGGGGTTTCTCCTTATCATCAATGCATGTGTCAGTCTTAATCCCAGAGGCATGTTAACAGCTTTAAATGAGGGCAGGCCTGGTGTTGATAAGGGGTGCAGACAGAAACAGAGCTTTAGGATGGAGAGGCAAAGTTCTTTGACTGAGCTGTGACGTTTAACAAGTTGAGCCATCTGGTGAACATAACCAACTGGTATTATTGGTGAATATTTGACTTCAAGATAAGTTTGTTAAAAGAAAAAAAATTACTATTATATTACACATAGTAGGTGGAACATTAGCTGTCATGTTTTCCGGAATATTCATTCTTTCTTGGAGTTTTTCCCCCAAGTAATTGTTCAGAACACTTAATTAATTCAAAAGAGTTTGTTCCACAATATTAAGAAACATGATTAAATTAACCGCAACTCATGTCTGCTGGCATTTTTTGAACGTGTGTCTATGAGCCACCATTATTGGTTACAAGAAGTTACAGATTTGAATGAGGCTGCCTGTACCTCAGGAACTCACAAATAGCAAGAAAGACCTGTGTCAGCTGACTACAGGATGTGTCAGACTCTGCCCTGTGCTGCGGCCACAAGTCCCAGGGATCCCAGAAGGGAACATTCACTCAGGCTCTGCATCTAGTAGATGCTGTCTCTTTCTAAATGCCCTGGTCTGACATTCTTCATACTCAGCTTTTGAATTTTTTTTTAACTTTAATGCAAATTTATTGATATATATTATATATATTCACATATAATGTAATCATCCTGCACCCCTTATCAACACCAGGCTACCCTCATTTAAAGCTGTTAACATGCCTCTGGGATTAAGACTGACACATGCATTGATGATAAGGATAAGTCATTGGTTCACAGTATAATCATATAGCTGTGTATTTATCATCACAATTGACTTTTTTGTGTGTGTGAAAAATAGCATAAAACAAAAAAGCAATAAATTTCAAAGCAGACTGCAACAGTTAGTTGTCGAACAGATTACAGAGTTTGGTATGGATTACAATTCCATTATTGTAGCGGTTTTTACTACTAGTTGCTCCAAAACACTGGCGACTAAAAGAAATATCAATATAACGATTCAACAGTCATACTTAACTAGAACAAATCTGACTGTTCTAGTTTGCTAGCTGCCAGAATGTAATATACCAGAAACGGAATGGCTTTTAACAAAAGGGGAATTTAATAAGTTGCTAGTTTACAGTTCCAAGGCCGAGAAAATGTCCCAATTAAAACAAGTCTAAAGAAATGTCCAATCAAAGGCATCCAGGGAAAGATACCTTGGTTCAAGAAGGCCAGTGAAGTTCAGGGTTTTTCTCTCAGCTGGAAGGGCACATGGTGAGTAAAGCGTCATCTGCTAGCTTTCTCTTCTGGCATCCTGTTTCATGAAGCTTCCCGGGAGGCATTTTCCCTTTTCATCTCCAAAGGTCACTGGCTTGTGGGCTCTCTAATTCTCGTGACTATGTCATTCTTTTCTGCTCCCTCTGAATCTCTTATTCTCCAAAATGTTTCCTCTTTTATAGGACTTCAGAAACTAATCAAGACCCACCCGAATAGGTGGAGACATGTCGTCACCTAATCCAACTTAACAACCACTCTCAATTACATCACATCTCTAGGGAGATGATCTAATTACAGTTTCAAACATACAGTGCCAAATTGGGATTAGAAGAAACGGCTGCCTTTACAAAATGGGATTAGAATTAAAACATGGCTTTTCTAGGGGACATACATCCTTTCAAACCAGCACACTGACCTTCTCTGCATAACTCCACCATCTCCTTTGATCTTTCTCTCACTCCTTAGGGGTATTTGGGCTATGCCCATTGTAGCTTTTTCATGTTGGAAGGGGCTGTTGATAATATGAGATAGGGGGATGGAACTGGTAGATGTTCTAGAGAGGCTGGCCCCTCTGCCTCTCAGGACTTATCTGGCCTAGGAACCCAGCTGGAGGTTTTAAGTTTCTGGAAAGTTACAGTGCATGGGACCTTTGTAGAATCTCATATATTACCCTAGGTGTTCTTTAGGGTTGGCAGGAATGGTTTTGTTTGGGGGTTGGCAAACTTTGTTAGGTAGCAACATCTTACTCCATACTCAGCTTTTGAGTGTTTTTCATAAATGACCATTAATGAACAGAAAATCTGTTCTTTTCTAATCTTGTTGATTGAAGGTGTTTTTAAAAAAGCATAAATTTTTGGATTTATAGTGAAAATCTAGTTTCTAAGACTTTCCCTTGAACCTTTGCACTCAGGAATTTAAGTTTCATATACAAAACCAGCTCTGGTGAAAGTGGGATATATTCAGAAGTTGAACCGTTGATTTTTCAGTATTTAGCAAGTCAACCCTACTGGATATTTAATGTGACAGAGGTCTAGATGTCAGAAGATATGTGCATAGTATTTCTCTCTCCAAGGACCTTCATCTAAACTTAGTATCACAACAATAGGATGAATTTGAAATGAAATGTCTGAGAACACAAGGCTGTACTCTTCCATTTAAATGTTGCATTGGGGGACTCAAAAGCCTTCAGACCAGTAGCTTTCAACCTGGTGGGTACCCAGTGCGTGTTCACCCACTGTCACCCCCAGGCTAACACCCACACTCACCCACTCAGAGACAGAACCACATTCATGCACACGCTCATACAGGTGTATGCACAACACACTTGTCATACTCATACTACACATATACTGTCACCTCACACTCACAAACTCTCACATATTCCGTCTGCAGAGATACAGATTCATTTGGTCTGGATTGGATCTGGCACCTGCTCTAGGTAACCTGCAACCAAAGATATTTGTTCAGAATCCCCTGGCAAGCTTAAGAAAACAAAGGCATAACATAGCCATACCCTAGGCTTTGTGAACATTCTCTATAGGAAGGGGAGGTTTGTTTAAAATCAGCTTTCCTGGGCAGTGCAGTGGGGCTCAGTGGCACAATTCTCACCTGCCATGCCAGAGACGCAGGTTCAATTCCCGGAGCCTGCCCATGCCAAAAAAAAAAAAAAAAAAAAAATCAGCTTTCCCAATGAGAACCTTTCCACCGTTAAGGACCCTGCTTTGTGCGAATATCAGGCAAATGTGAAGGAGGGCCTACTGCCTCCTGTCTGGATTCCTAGGAAAAAGAATATTTGTCTTTCATACCTGAAATGGTTCCTTATTTGCAGGTCATTATGATTTGAAAGACATTTCGTAGCTTGATTTCCACTCAGAAATAGATGTCACCCACACGGGATGAGAGAAACTTATGAAGAATTATGAACTTCTTTTAAAATGAGAAAGTCAGTGAAGGGAGGCAGCATAACCAGAAAAGGGGAAAATTAAAATCTGAAATAATTTATGAGCAAAATAATTTTCCAGCTAGGAGTATATTAGCTGTTTACTCAGAGCATTTGAGAGGAATGTCTGTAATGAGGGTGTGTTGTGGTCTTTGGGGAATTCATCATCTCTGCAGCCTAGATGCTCTGTGTTGCCTCCTTCCTGGAGAGGTGGTGCGCCTGTCACTGGCCGTCTTTCATGATGGCAGACTGCTCTCCAAGGGCACTCGTTCTCATGCCCATGTGAGAAAAGATATGGCATAGTGACTCTCGAGTAGGGAAAGTGGGAACACTTCTGCTCCTTTCCCACATTTTCATCTTTGCCTCAAGGAGTCTGCAATATCCCCTCCCTTTCCCAGTCTCTTTCTCTTTAGGAGTTGTGATGGTTGGATTCAGGTGTCAGCTGGCCAGGGAATGGTGCCCAGTTGTCTGACCAGGCAAGCATGGGCCTGACCATTATGCAAGAATAGTTCCTGGCTGGTTTATTAAATCATTGTTCAGTTGATTGCAACTATGGCTAATTACATCTATAGTCAACTAAAGAGCATGCTTCTCCAAACAAGATAATTTGATCAGCTGTTTTTATCCAATCAGTCGATGACTTTTGAGGGAGAAGAGAAACTTTTCACTTTGTTCAACTAATGACTCTCTCCTCTGGAGTTCATGGAGACCCTTCATCGGAGCGGCCAGCCTCTTGGGCTGCCCTATGGACTTTAGACTCTTGCGTCCCCATGGTTGCGTGAGACACTTTTATGAATTTCATATTTACAGAGCTCTCCTGTTGGTTCTGTTTCCTTAGAGAACCCTGATTAACACAGGAATCTCACGATGTGTCAGCCTTCATAGGCTTTATTTAGCCCAGGTAGCAATCAAATATGATTTACTCTGCAGTTGTCACTGTGGTCCCAGGATGGAGAATGGATCAGAGCGGACAGGGGCCTGTGAAGAAATCCAAGTGAGAGAGTTTCTGTGCCTAGTAACTCCAGGAATGGAGAGAAGAGGACATAGTGGAGAGGTTTCAGGGAAGTGGAACGTACGGGATTAAATTGATTAATTAGAGTGGAGGCTGAGGCACAAAGAAGAGTGAAGTATGGCATTGAGATTTCTGGCTCAGGCAATGTCACATAAGTTGACTTCGTTCCCAGGATGAGAAGCAGAGGAAACCATCAAGTCGATTCAGACATCCTAAGTTTGAACATCTTTGGCATATCTGAAGTAAAATATCTGATGGATAATTTTATGGCTGAGTGGAATCTGGGCTGGAGATCTATACTTTGTGATCATTGATCTATAAACGACAATTAAAGACATAGGAGCATAAGAGATCGAGGAATCACACAGAACAAGAACAGACCATAAAGTGAAATCCGAGTGCCACCAATGCTGTAAGGGCGGGCACATGAGTAGCTAAGAAGCCTGGTGATGGAAAAGAGAAAAACAGATCTAAAAGTTATTGAATAATGTGTGATGAGACTCAACAGTACAGTAAAGAGTTGTTATAAGTTACTGTTCAGAAAAGAAGTCACCAATAGCCTCACTCATTAAGAAACCCTTGAATAGATACCCATTTACTTTAAAAATAGTAACTTTCCATTTAACAATTTATAAATAATTACCAGTACTTATCAAACAATTGACTGCAACTGAGGCATTGTGATTTGGCTTTACATCTATGAATGCGTTAGCTTTTCACCAAGGACTGATTCCTTTCCTACAGCCCTGAGTTTCTCTTCCCTTCTCTCGTTGCTGACAAAATAAACTGCTTCAAGCATATATCCCTTTTCGTGGCTGGTATCATTTACTTGCTAGTTCCGGTCCCCCCACCCCACCTCCCCCAGCTCTCTTCATTCCTCTGGTGACTATCATGATGTGAGGGCCAGACCCCAAACTCATGCATGAGAGGAAGGCCTTAGAGCAGCACTGCTGTAGAAAGTGTCTCTGCTTTTAAAGGAAATCTTACGGCCACCACTCCATGTTGGTGCCTGGATAATTTGCGTTTGGGCCTGAGGTCTGAAGGCGGTTCTCTGGTCGAAAGGATGAGTTCACCCGGGTTGCCCATCTCTCCACCCTCCTCTTGGTATGGGCTCTTCTCCCATTCTTGGTCTCTCTTGCCCTGGCCTTTAGCAGCTCACACCAACTCGCAAACCAGTGCAGCCTGCAGATGGCTTGGTCTAGAGTGATTGTTCAGTTCTAGACTAGATGTTCTAGAGCAAAGAAACCATGCTGCCCCACAAAAAGACTAGCTGAGATTTTCTAGAGCAAGAGTTCTTAACAAGGGCTCTGTAGATAGAATTCAGGGGTCTGTGAACTTGGACAGAGGGAAATTCATCTTGATTTCCTCTAACCTCAACTAAAATTTGGCAGTTCCTTCAAACTCTAGTGCCAGCAGAACCGGTGGCTTTGCCACCAATAGGAATCCCAGTTGCCTCTGGATGTCCACGTGCTCCCACGTGCTCTCCTCATCGTGCTTCCGTACTCCTGCCCATCCATGTCAGGCACCCATGGTGGCCTCCGTTCTCCCTACCTCTTTGGTGGGCCCCGCAGGTCCACAGAACGGCCTCCAAGCCCCTAGTCTGAGCATCTGGCACACACTGTGGCACCGTGGCCCTCTCCTTGCGTCTCTGCTACCCAGCAGTGGTGCTCTCGCCATTGCAGGGAGACTGCTTCTCCAGCTTTTAGGAGCCAGCCTCCTTCTACCTGCCATATTATAAAATCCATGTGTCATTTCTCAGCAATGATCAGTGAAGCTGCTTCTCTGTTCTGTGGCCTTTCCACCTCCAGCTTGATCGGCCCCCATCTTCTCTGCCTGACCCTCACGTTCCCCTGGGGCTGCCAAACCTCCACATCTGCAGGGTTTCTTGATCCTCTCTTATTGGCCTGGCCAGTCCTCCTGTCCCAGACATGGCATCCACATTGTGTCCACTTCACTTCCTGGCTTTCTCTCCACAGCCCATGTGAGCCCCCTTTTCTCTGCGCATCTCTTAATTCCAAACGGCCTTCTGCATGTGAGTGTTGTAGTACTAGTCCTGCTGTAACAATAATTTGTTGTCTTTTCCACTCCCCCCCTTAGTTTTTGGCTCTTCTACTAGCAGTGGTTAAAGCTTGTTCCTGGCGTGTCTCTGGGGCCTTGTGGGAGCCTCGCACAGTGGAGGGGCTGGGAAATCAGTGAACGAGGCCACTTCCTGGGTCAGATGTAAGCAGGTGGTGTGTCAGGACAGAAACAGGGAGACCTGGACCAGGTGTGTGCCAGGGAGATGCAGGGGCAGCAGCTCGGAGTTCCAGGAGCTCAGAAAAGGGCACAGCAGGGTCGAGGGGTGGGAGCGACACCCTGGGAGGGAGGAGTGATGGGGAAGTTGTAAGACCCTTGGGAGGGTTAGATGGTGGAAGACCCCTGGGTGGGTGTCACAGGTGTGACCTGAAGCCACATCCTCCGTCAAGCCAAGCCCTGAGATGATTCTGTAATTAATTCAGATCAGAACACATTATGGATGGTGTGTGTAGAGCTGTATTCAGAGAGACCCGGTGCCAAGTAAAATGTGCCTTCTCCATGAATGCAGGCGTCTGCAGAAGGGAAAACTGGAAGCCATGCTGTCCCCTGAGAGTTCTAAATAGAAAGCAGAGAGCTGGGGCAAAGTCTCAGCTCAGGCTTCCTGAGGATGCCGCTGGGCTCGGCTGCCTCTGGCTCAGTTGGTCTAAGCCTCTGCTTCCCATTCCCCCAGCCTGACCTCCTCAGTCTGTGTGTCTTCTCAGGTACCTGGAGCAGGACCCAGGCTTGTTCCTGGTCTCCCATATTGTCCTGACCCCCCACATCCTGCCTGGTTTTCTTCCTGTGTACCTGTCCATTTCTCTGGATTTTTCTTTATGTCTCCGATCTGGTTTCCGTGCCTTAAGTCTGTGTCCCTCAAATACGTCCTTCTCCCTGCCCCCAGAGAGGTCCTTCCACTCTGCAGTCCACCCCCGTCTCTCCCAGAGTTGGAGCCCTTCCCAGGCTCCCTGTGGCCCCTAGGGTGAGGACGAGGCTTGTGTGAGCAGACAGTGCTGCAGGGCCAGCAGCTTCTCCAGAATGGAGGTTGGCAGGTGAAGACCCACTTCAAGCTTTGAGACCAGGTGCCTGCGAGAAGGGCAGTTCTGTAGCAGAAATAGGGAACCGAGGAAAAAAACGCAACTTAGCTAGAAATGAGCATTTTGGAGAGAAACTATAGCTGAAAGACATTCGACCATGTTCTTTTCCCTGGAGTGTGATTCTTCTGGTTTTTCAGGCCATCCCGAGACGCAGAACCCTATTTCCACTCGCACAACTCTTACTTTTGATTTTGTCCAAAAAGAGAAACGATTCCCCATGAAAATGATGTTGTTGCACAATGTCCGAGCTCTGTATTAACCATAAATGATGTGAACCTCTCCATAAATTATTTAGCTTGGAGTCCATTCTGTATAGAAAATTACATCTTTGAAAAGATATGACAGTGTTAAAATGAATCAAGTTTAGACTAAAACTGTTCTATCCACAGTAATTTAGTCTGTGTCATTTTATCAAATTGGACTATTCTGCAGTATTTTTTAATACTCATCACTCAGACTCCAGCAAGTACCACTGAAGAGATAGTTTTTATCACTGTGGGAGTGTGTCTCTCTGTGTTTGTCATGACAGGGGCTGTGACACACGACCCGTGGCCGTTCTTTCTCGTTGAAAGGTGCAGGCCAGCCCCGCTCCACCAGGGCAAATTCCCACAAAGTTTCCTCGTTCTCAGCATCTCTCTCTCTCTCACATCATCCAAGTGAGGACTTGGGCTTCACCAAGTGGATCCTTTTCCTGGGGCTGCTGTAACAGCATCCCCCAGACAAGAGGTCTTTGCTGTCGTTCACGGTTCCAGGGGCCAAAAGCCTGAAACCCAGGCCACGCTCCCTCTCAGATGCTCCCCTGGCCCTCCCGGCTTCCGGCTGCTCCTGGCATGCCTTGGCTTGTGGCTGCATCGGTCCAGTCTCTGCCTCTGTCCTGCCTCCCTCTGCACTACAGATCTCCGTCCACACTGTCCTCTTCTTAGAAGGGCACCACACTCATTAGATTCGGGCTCATCCGGTCTGACCTACTCTTAATGATTTATTTCTGTAACAATGCTATTTCCAAATAAGGTTTCAGCCGAAGGTCCTGGGATTCCAGTCTGTCTTTTGGGGGACACAACTCAGCCTATAACACAAGATGACCTTTAATGCCACGTCACCCTCCAGGATTACAGTGGGGAAAGAGTGTTCAGGGAAGCTGATTTCCAGGAGCTCCTGAGTGATGAAGTTCTGGGTCCTGGTCGGATTGGGGTACCCTCGATATTGTGTATTCTGCTGGTTCTCTGCCTCTCCAGGTCATCCTGGGGGTCTGTGAACCAGCTGTGACACCACTGCCGTCCCCTCGGTGGAGGGAGCCCTGGCTGGAGTCCACCCAGCATCCCTGTCCAGTCTGCCTTGATCTTCCTTTGATTCAGCCTCACATGTCCGGGCACCCGCCACTGGGCCTGGAGCTTCCTTAGGAACTGCCCACCCCCTCCTGTCCACAGTCTGCCTTGGTCTTCCTTTCATTCAGCTGCACATGTCTGGGCACCATTAGGTGCCCTCTGGGCCTGGGACTTCTTAGGGACTGGTCCACCCCCTCCTGTCCCCCTGCCTCCTGCCCAGCGCCTGGGACGGGGTCAGCACCTGGTAGATGAATAACGGATCGAGTCACGTTCACAGGCCACAACTGCGTTTCCCTCATGTGGGGAACTGTGGAATGGCCTTCGCTGTGCCGGAATGAGGGTGGGGAAAAGAGGGAAATAACTGTTTTCTCGACAAAGATTTAGATTAGCAGGTAGGGCAGATAACCCCCAGGGGAAATGATAGTTCACTGACTGTGCTGGCCCTGAAGTCAGGCCGAAACAAGGACATCACTGCTCTTCAGGCTGAAAGTGGCCATTATGTTCCCCTGTACAGAACCTTCTGTATCAGTTTTCCAAGTGCTTGTCCATTTATTCCTTTACTTCATTAAAAAGTGAACTCCACTCCACTCCCCCGTCTCTGCACGCTGGACATGCTGTTACACAGGACCCACAAATGCTGGTTAGGCAGACACGCATGGAGAGGCGTCTTGCTGCCTTGTTTTACCTTTTCTCACTGTCTGTAAGATTTAGGGGAATGATTTCATTTGGGGTTCTTAATACCTTCCCAGTGCTGGGGAGGGTTCTAGGCGCTGCCCATGCCTCTCTGAACCCTCAGGAACCTTGGGCCAAGTCCCTTCTTGAGGTATGCCAGCCTCAGAGGTCTCCTGGCCACATCGTCCCTTGGAGCTCCAAGTAAAAATGACTTTGTTCCGTGGCGCTATGTTAAATTGGCTGGTTAATTCTGGTGTTATTTACCCTGTAATTCATTAGTTTCACCCCACCATTGGCAGCTGACAGGCTGTAATTTCACGCCTTGCAATAAAAGATGTCTCATAATCTGCTTCATTTAGCAGCAAGAGAATTTAATGAAATTAACTGCAGTCCTAATTATGCCAGTGAATACTAAAGACTGCTATCAAGTTTCCCCAGAAAAGGACAAGGTCCACTCGCGAAGGATTTAAAATATAATTTCCTGGAAAAAGTTGCCAATGTCTTCCTTCCATTGGCCAGCACGGGCCAATTATCGCTGCAGCTAGGACGATAATTAGCCAGATTTTTTTCTGAATGTCTCTCAGAGTGTACATTCTCTCAAATCAGGTTTGAGAGTGAGTCCTGGATTCAGGTGATGGTGATGGTGGTGGGATAAAGGAGCTCACAGCTTGTGGTGGTGGTTGGCATGGGTGGCAGGGTCTGTGGCAAGGGGCGTGAGAGGCCCCGGCCAGCACAGCCATGCCTGCCCTCTGCCCTGATGCTCTCGGAGTCTGGAGAACTGCCCCGCTGCAGGATGGCGCCAGCTGCCCTGGCCCCTCGCAGGCCTGTGCCCGTTTCCC
>PVIY010027289.1:0-34358 GCA_004026745.1 Myrmecophaga tridactyla | reverse complement strand
GTCCAGGATTCGTACCACACTGTGTAGCAATTGCACATCACTCGTCTGTCCCCCACCTCCATACATTTAGTCCATGAGCTCTTGGAAACCAGAAATTGCATATTGGTCTCCACTGCATCCCAGGATCCAGCACAGGGTGCTACCTACCACACATGGCAGGTGTTCAGCAAATGTGTGTTGACTGGGTAGGTGAATAATGTCTTCCAGGGCTCATCCACTTAGTATCTCTTCCTCAAGACACTTTACTGCCATCTGTCGGTACAGTGTTGTAATAAACTTACAGGTCTGCCCTGCCTACCGTGCGGGGCCATTGTGCTGTGTTCACTCTGCACAACTGGCAGCCCTCGATTTGATTCTAACCCAGAACCCAGAGCTCTTTGCACTACAGGGATACCACCCAGGGAGCTCCAGTCTTGACAAGGAGAACTACTTGTTTTGCCCATCTCTGGAATGTTGACTGCAGGGCCTGGCAGACAGACTCAGGCTGAAGCTGAGGGTCAGGCGGTCCATCCCCCTGCCTGGCTGGGAGTCAGAAGTCTGTCTCCTGACAGGCCACACAGACTGCAGCCTCCTTGCCGGGGGCTCATTCAGGCTTGAGCTGCCTCTGAACAGTTCTGTCTGGCAGAGGGAAGGGTAGGGATGGTCTGGAATTCCAGATGACTTGGGAGTTGGGGTTGCTGCCCCTGTAATTGATTGGCTGTTTGACCTCAGGCAAAATGTAGGGACCCACTGTGCCCTAGAGCTTTGTCTCCCATTGGGCTGCCTCCTCCTAATGCCCTATTGTGTTCTTTCTCATAATGAGAGCCTCAGCCAATCAATCAAGTCCCGGGCATTGGGTTGGGGCGGGGAGTGGAAGGGGGTCTCCGTTCCACGAAGCTTCTCTCTCTGTGGGTGGTCTCATATTTTACTGCCACATCAGAAGCACCAGGAAGGAGAATATTATAAAGCTGGCACTGCCTAGGGTGGGAAATCCCTAGTTTGGAGAGGTGGGATGGGGTATGTGAGAGAGATTTATGAGGAGCTGAGTTCTTTTGTGGCTTCAGCAGGGGCAGAAGGAAGAGGAGAATTAGCACAAACAGGATCCACCTGAGTCCAGGCAGGGCCCTTTTAATGAATCCGTCTGGGATATAGAGTCAACATGGTTAATGCCCTTCCAGGGAGGAGGGGTCAAGAACATGCTGTCTCCGGCAGAGCTGTCTTCCCACAGGTCGCCCCTGTTGGGAGAAGGGGGTTGGGTGGGAGTACAGCGATCTCGCTCCAGAAAGAGATTTACACATCCAACACATCAGTGACTCACTGTGGCCTGGGCAGAGGATGGACAGACCACGCAGTGGACCACTGAAGGCAGACAAAATCAGGATTTCTCCAGTTAGAAAGATAAGGAGGGTCGCATGGCAGGTTGGATGGAAGGTGGATGCAAAGACAGAGGCTTTGAACACAGAGGGACTGGGGATTCAACGCGAGCGCCATCATTTACTCCTAGGGATAGCCAGGTTCACTGGTCCTTTCCCACTAGGCGACCAAAACCTACTAGGACCCCCAGACACAAGATGGGACAAATACGCCCCCACTGGAGTCTGACAGCAATGGTAAAAGAGATTTTTGTGCATAGGTCTGGTCACAATTCATATAATTTATTCACTCTCTCATGTAACCACTATTTATTTTTTTTATCTTTTAAAATTATTTTTATTGAGAAATATCCACATATGTACAGTCTAACCATATTTTACAATCAATGGTTCACAATACACAATCACTTATTTGTGTATTCTTTGCCATGATCATTTTTAGAACATTTGCATCACTCCAGAAAAAGAAATAAAAAGAAAAAAAAAACCCTCATACATCCCCAGCCCCTTACCCCTCTTTCTCATTGACCCATAGTATTTCAAGCTACCCGATTTTTACCCTTTATTTCCCATATTATTTATTTATTTTCATCCTTTTTTTTTTTTAACTCATCTGTCCATACCTGGATAAAAGGAGCATCAGACACACAGTTTTCACACAGTCACATTGTCAAAGCTATATAGTTATACAGTCTTCTTCAAGAATCAAGGCTACTGGAACACAGTTCAACAGTTTCAGGTACTTCCCTCCAGCCACTCCAATACACCATAAACTAAAAAGGGATATCTATATATGGCATAAAAATAACCTCCAGGATAACCTCTTAACTCTGAAGTCTTTCAGCCATTGAAACTTTATTTTTTCTTATTTATCTCTTTCCTCTTTTGGTCAAGAAGGCATTCTCATTTCCATCAAATCACATTACCAGGGTGATTTGTACCCCTGGGAGTCATGCCCCAGGTGGCGGGTGGGGGGCAGGGGGAAGGCAGTGAGTTCACCTGCCAAGTTGGCTTAAAGAGAGAGACCACATCTGAGCAACAAAAGAGGCTTTCTGGGGGTGACTCTTAGGCATAATTATAAGTAGACTTAACCTCTCCTTTGCAGGAATAAGTTCCTGCAAAGGGGCAAGCCCCAAGATTGAGGGCTTAGCCTTATGATTTGGTTGTCCCCATTGCTTGTGAGAATATCAGGAATTCCCCAGATGGGGAAGTTTAATATTTCCTCCTTTCTCCCCATCCCCCAAAGGGAACTTAGCAAATACTTTTTTATTCTGCCCAAATTACTCTAACCACTATTTATTGAGTCTAATATGGACTGGGCACTGTTCTAGACACAGGGGGGAAAGTAGACATGGTTCCTGCCTTTGTAGAACTTATGTGCTCATGGAAGAGACAGAAAATAACCAGGTAAAAAAAAAATGATGAGCATTATGATTAAAATGAACAAAGGTGCTAGAAGATAAGGTCTGGGGACCAACCTACTTAGATAGGTTGGTCAGGGAAGGCGTCTTTGAGAAGACACATAGCAAACATTTCTTGACCACTTCCTATGTGCCAGAGCCTGTAGGCTCTAAGGAAACAAGTGTGAAGACAACAAAGCTCTTGGCTTCATACCTAATGGGAGAAAGATACACATATTGGACAATGATCACACAACACAGGGCATTAAGTGCAAAGATCCAGATCAGCCCACAGAAGGGGCACCCATTCCAGGGTGAGAGTCAGAGGCTTTTCTCTGATGAAGTAGCCCATTTCATCCATCTATCTATCCAATATTTGGTATCCATTGTTTGTCAGGCCTACAGCTGCAAAGATGAATGTGATAGGGTCTGGATATATGTGTGAAAGTCACAGACATGGGCAAATGAGTTGGTGACACTCAGGAGGGTGATGAATTTTCCTGGCGTTTGATCCCAAATGTGCCAGAAAAATAAGCAAAGGGCATGGAAGTGGGCTTGCATTGGGAGCGCTTGCACCATCCAGTTGTATGATTTGGGACCAGCCTCTGCTTCCTCATCTGCAGAATGGGTATAGGATCTACCCATAGGGTGGTCATGAGGATTAAATAAGGACACAGGTTTGAAGGTCTCTGGGAACCACCCAAGAGTACACTAACAAGTGGCTGATCACTGCTGGGTAAATGGGGTGAGACTTCCCCTCTCCAGGAACAGAGGTGAGTGAGCACCACCAGAATACGAGACAGACTCCAGGTTCTGTCCAAGCTTTGCCACCTCACCTCAGCAATTGTCAATCATTCTGAGCCCCAATTTCCCTATCTATAAAAATAAAGACATTAATGCATCTACCGTAGGAATGTCATGAATGATACACCTGACACATGGCAGGTGCTTAACTAATGTTGGCTTCTTTCTTTCTTGACCTCCAACAGGATGGGTGGAGGGCCAAGGTCAGTTGGTGTGTGCCTGGGGAAGCGATGGGTCATTTCCACTCTAAGGGAAGGAAGGTGACAGTATCTGCCTTGCTCTAAATGGAAGTTCTGTTTTGGGCCTGTCTACTCCCTGAGAGCCTCCTTTCCTCTCTAGAACAGACCCTTATATAAACAAAGCCACTAGCCCCTCCACTTGCTGTGATTGTAGAAGATGGGCTAGAATGTCATCTCTCAGCCCTTACCCCTCTCCTCTCCAAAGACACATCTCTGTGTCACCCTCATCCCCACGGATGTATACAAATCCACAAGCCTTCGTCCTGCAAAGAGGATTAGCAGAATGCAGTCATTCTCACAGTATACATTTACTGAGCAGCTACTTACTAAGGTTCCAGCCTGGGGAAATGCCCATAGGAAGGGTAAAACACTGAAATGTAATTCATACTGAGGCACGAGTGACTAACAGCTGCTCGCTCCTGAAAGGGGGTTTTGATGGTAACAGGAGGATGAGTGGATGAGATTATTGACTTCTAATTTAGAAAGGGTTGTAGGGACTGTCAAGGTGAAAAGGGTAGGGCCCAGAAGGGGAAGATTGAGAATACTAATCATCTATCCATCCATCCATCCATTCACCCACTCACCCAGGGTCTACTATGTGCTCAGCACTCTAGGTGTTAGAAATGGCACTGAACAAAAGAAATGCCCTGCCCTCCTGGTGCCTACAGTCTAGCAAGGAAACTGGCCCAGAAGAGGAACTAGACTGAACACATATCCTGATTCCTACCTTCGTTATCAGAAGTTGCCAACCAGTAGACCTCATTTGAGGTCACAATCTTGTTTTATGGAAGTTGAATTAAATACCTTTAATTTGTAAAAAAGAAGATATATATTTAAAATCCAGCTTTCTGGCTTTATTTGAAACTCAGTAACTCTGGCAACCCCAGGCCTTCATTTCTGCATGGTAAAACCTGGCTGGGGTTGAATGGCCTCAGCGGTTGCCTTCACAGGGAGCATGAGTTCTTATACTCACCCTAGTCCCCATTGTTCCCTGCCATCCCTCTGAAAGTAAAACAAAGTAGAAGATAGCATATATTATAGAGTTGTGCTGTTGTTTTCTTACAGCAGAGAAACATTTTTCTGTGCCCATGCCTTTTCCTACCACCTGCTCTTCACTCACTGACCAGCTTGTCTCTTGTGAGCAGCTGCACAGGCCACCCCTCATTTAGCTAAACCCTTTCTGAAGGTACCAGTTAGCTCGGCACAAACCTTCAGGAACCTACACTCCTGCCTTTCCAGCAATCCAAAGGTTGGAGTTCAGGGAAATGGATATGAAGCACCACTCCCCTCCTGCTATCACAGATGGCCTCCTTCCAGATGAGGAAACACGCCCCAGGCAGGCTTCCACAGGTCCCAGAGCCTTGTTGCCTGAAGAAGCTTGGAGAAGAGACATTCTGTAATGAAGCTGGCATCAGTCCAGAGACCCCCCCCCCGCCCCGACCCAGGGCAAGGCTGTAACTCATATGGGATGCAGTCTGTAGACTTCAGCAAGGGATCAGCTACTGCTCAAGAAATCCATGACTTCTTGAAGGACTCCTTTGAAAGAAGGCCAGTGGGCGGTCCTGAGCAAGGAAGCTGTATTTTGCAGGATAAGGCAAGACTAACAAATGAAACAGTTGAACTCCTCTGAGGAAAGCAAGGCAAGGCATGAAAAGTGACTGAGACAAACTGTCAGAGAGGTAGAAGTCAAAGGCTCTGGCTCCCAAGGTTCCTTTAAGGGCCTGCAGTTGAACCCCTTTACAGTTTGATCCCCTTCTATGTTATCCCTCTTACACGGTCAGCCAAGCTGTGCTTGAGCAGGGAGCTCACTCCCTTTTAGGTAGCCCGTTTGCTCTTTGGGTGGCTCTGCTAGGTAGACAATTTTTCTGTATATTGAGCTGAAATAGGTCTCCCTTGTTTCCCTTTTGGTCCCAGTTGTATTGAATTGGGGTCACAGGAAACAAGTCCTCTAGCTTGGTGGTTTCCTAACTTGGCACTGCATCATTTAAAAAAATACATCTTCCTTAGCTCAACTCTAGGTATTCACATTCAATAGTTCTAGGGGGTCAACTCCGTTTGGACCATCCATTTCAACATCCATTTCCAACTCTGTTTGGAACTCCATGTTCCATCCATTTCACCCCTGTCGGTAAGAGCTCCTCAATTTGCATTTGCATTGATGGAATGAAGTCTTTTCCTTTCATGCACTCTTGGTGGGACTCTCCTAGAGTTTCATCTCCCAAGACAAGGTGTAGAACAATAACTCAAGTCATGCTACTCAAACTCTTCCCCAGGAGTGTGTTTTGCATAGAGAGGCACACGGATGGAAGGAAATAGGAGCTGATTTATGCAGACAGATTGTTCATGTGTTCCTGCCATCTAGATCTTTGGATCTGATCTTTCTGAGAATCAGTTCCTCACATTCTCCTTTGATTCTGTGACCTCCCCACATATTTCCAATAAATCTTTATTTTGCTTAAGTCAGCCAAAGTTTACTTCTTTTTCTTACAAACAAAGAACTCCATCCAGTACAGAAGGCACAGAATGGGGCCTGGAAATCTGAATGTCATTCTGACGGGAAGAGTTTTTTGACCAGTTGCTTGGGGACCATGATTTTAGCCCATTCTCACTATTTTACATAGAAGGAAACTGAGGTCCAGGGAGGAAATCACCTCTTCCAAGACCCCACAGCATCAGCAGAATTCTTTAGAAAGAGAGAGAGAAGGAAATCAGGAACAAATATTACCCATCGAATTTCTTCCCACCCTTTCCTTCTGCTCAAAGATGTTTCCCCCAGATTTCCTAGACCTGGTTTCCGAGGGTGAAGCTCTTCCCCTTGACTCTCTTAGTGGGGAGGGAACAATCTCTGCTATTTTCTCCCTTCCTTCCTCTCTCCCCCAAAGAGCAGAGTCGGAAGCAGCAGGGGCATCAGGCCTTTGGATTGGATGGCATGAAGACCTCACGAAGAGAGGTCAGCACTTGAAAAATTCCTCAAGTCAAAGGGCTTGGGGCTTGGGTGCCTCACAAGGCCCTCACTGTGTGTCCTCATTGTCTTCCTGATAAAAGGGGCCGGGCCTGGGAAAACGGAGCTGGTCTCCAGGCAACTGGGCAGGCTGCTGGGGAATGCCCAGGGCCCCTCCCCTCGCCAGGCACCAGGGCCAGGCAAAGACAGGGGGAGGGGGAGGGGCAGGGGGCAGGGCAGGTGCCCAGAGGGAGAGTCTTGAGTCCGGGCCAGGGGGTGTTGGTCTCACATTTGAGTCAATGAAAGAAGCAAGTGGGAAGGTGACAGAGTCCCTGTCCCCTCCCACCTCTAACACGCCCAACACGGGATAGGCAGGGCCTGCCCTTGTTTTAGGAGAGTCTTAGGGGTAGGGGGAGCAATGGGGCAGAGGTGTTGGGGTTTTGTTGCCTGGAGCCAAGTGTCTTAAATAGAGAGGTGTGTGTCTCGGCTTTAAGCCCCTCAACCTCTAGGAGGAAGGGACCAATTCTGTGCCCCACCTCTAGGGTGGAGTGTCTGCCAGTCTGCAGGCATCTTCAGACCCCTCCTCCAGGGCCTCTGGAAGGCAGCCCTGGGGACATCCAGTGGAACTGCAGAGCAGGCCAAGTGGCTTCCTTCCCCTTGGCTCCCAGCAAGATCATATTCAAGAGCAATTAGTCATCACAATTAATTATTAATAAGTTACCAGTTCAGTGCTTATTGTCACAGGCTAAGCCTGCTACCAGCCCCACCCGTGCCATTACCTCGAATCTTCAAATAACCCTGCAAGGAAGATCTTCCACTCTCCTGCTTTGTGGCTGGGGAATGTGAGGTTCCAGTTTGACTTGCCCAAGGCCACGGAACTAAGAGGGGGGCAGGGGCCAGAGGCCTCAGGAGCACCCAGGCAGTCTGGCTTGAGACTCCACCACTTTCTCTGTCCTCCCCTCTGTTGACTAATGGCTTCATCACAGACACACAGAACTGCTCTCTGAGCATGGGGTCAATGGAGTCATCCCCCCATTGGTTTGGCCTCTGACTCGTTTGACCTGGTGTGAGCAGGGCCCAACAGTTTCTCTCATGGCTAGTCCCCTTGAGTAGGGTTGCCAGATAAAATACAGAAAGTGCAGTTAAATTTGAACTTCAGATAAACAATGCATCATTTTGTAGCATGTCTGTCCCAAATACTGTATGGGACATACGTATACTGATTCTTTTAACAACCGATGTATTCTTATTTACTCTATCTGGTGACCCTGCCCATAAACCATGACTGGGGATGCTACCTCTGAGTTTACACCCCTGCAAATGGCCAGTGGGAACCAGAAAGTCATGTTCCTATGAGGCCACTGCAACTTGTTAGCAAGACATGCCAAGATGCCCTGTAGCCCTTGTGCCTTTGGTCAAAGCTGCTTGAAGTGATACGGCTCCCGGGTGGAAGCTGGAAGTGTGCACAGGGTTTTTCTGAATTCTGGGTCAGCTGAGTGTTTTTTGAGAAAGACTCTCCCCCAGGACATCCCCAATCCTGAACACTCCCTTCATAAATGATAACAGCCTTTGGTGAGAACATCCATTTACTCATCAATTAACTCATTTGTTTACGCTTACCTTACCAGGTGCCAGGCACACAGCTAGGCTCTGAGGACAGAGTTGTTAAACAAGGGAGGAATAAGCTCTGCCCTCGTGGAGTTTTCCTCTCTAGCATAATCACAGGTAAAGGAGCACTATGTGGGCAACTAAACTTTGAGAAATGCCTATGAAGGAAAGGAACAGGACGCTCTTACTGGTTAGTGAGGTTAATGGTGTGGTGAAGATGGTGGCATTAGGATCCCCACTTTACAGATGAAGAAATCGAGGCACACAAAAGTGAAACAGCTTGGCCAGGACAACAGAGTTGAGGACCACAGAGCTGAGTCCTGAATTTTCCACGTTTCATCTTTGCTCCTATTTTATCTCTCTTGGGAAGCACATCTGACATGGGTTAGGAAATCTTTAATTTCTTTAATATCAAAACAAATGGGAAGAGAACAGGAAAGACTCTGCCCGAACTCCCTTGCTACTTTAAAGAGAGGAAATATTCTACAGGCATCCAAAGGCAATTTCTACAAAGGGGCCAATTTCCAAACCTGAGAACACGAGTGTCTGGATGGCTGCGAGAACCCCTTTCTCCCTGGCACCCCTAACACTCTGGCTGCACAGAGGGCTCGGCCGGGTGGGGCTGCCTGGCTCAAGGTGGGGCACTTCCCTCGGAGGATGAGGTCACCAGGATCCTGGCTTGGCGGTCGCGCTGTAACATGGAGTCCTGCCACCCTGCTTCCTCTCGCTGCTCTCAGACACAGGGTGTGTGTGGGTGTGCGCGGGTGTGCAAACACGTGAGGCTCCAGAGCGCTGCTCCATGGAGACAGTACTGCCACACACACACACAGCACAGCACAGGAAGTGGCCTGTGATCAGGAGGGAGTGGGAAGAATGGTGGAGAGGATGATGTACCTGCCCGAGCTGGATCCTGGGGACCACTGCCTCCTGCTGGAGATTGGGCTGAGAGCCTCACTGTCCCTTATTTATAAAACGAGAATAGTAATAGTAGCTCATGCAGTTGTTGGGAGGACTAAATTCGAGAAACTATGAAAGCCATTTAGCACAATGTCCGGTCATGGAAAAACACACAACTGTTCATGATGAAGACGTGACTCTATCCTTAGACGCCTCATCGTTGGTTTGCTGGTCCATCCACTCATGTATTCGACCAACACTGTCCAGCACTTACCATGTGCAAAGCATGAAAACCCTTAGCAGTGGGTAGCAGGAGGTGTGGCACCATCAGTGATACCTTCTGAGAAATTAGCCAGGTTCCAGGGCCAGCCTAGCCGCTCTCCAGTGTTGGTTCCTTGGAGCAGGCACATGGTTCCTCCATGCTCTGCTTCCTCCCATTATGGGTTAGCCAGGAAGCACCAGTGTGCAGTGGTGTGTTGGTACAAAACTAACAACCAGTTCTCAGGGCAGGGGTAAGGGATAAACACCCTGATCTCAATGTAGCATGTGCTGATTCTCATGGTGTAAATGCTCCTGGCTTGGCCAAGGTAACTTCCTGTTGGATTGAGTATGAGGTGAGAAGGAAAAGGATGATTTAAGAATGCTTCCAAGGCTATTTCTCAGTTTCATTGTCACACCCCAAACTTTGTCATTACCAATAACTCACCACCTCCAAAATCACTCATGTAGTCAACAAACTTTTCCTAAGCAGCTATTATCTGCCTGCCCTATTCCAGGCACTGGGGCACAAAAACACCATCTAGCAAGAAGTCTGTGGGGTGGTGATGGGGAGCAGATACAGCATGGTAACTCTCAATGAATCTAGACACGTACAGGGTATTTATTAATAGGCATCATTAGCCATCATTCAGTAAGAAGGTGTAGACTGGGGTACACTAAGGCTGAACAGATGTAGGCGTGTTCCAAACAAAGGATACCCCTTACAGCTCCTCCCCAACAAACAAAAGAATAAAAGAAACCATAAGGAAGGGCGGGGAATAAAAGTAAAGGTAACAATAGATCATTGTCGAAATGGAATAGTAGGCATTCTGGGAACAAGGCCACCAAGTAAGAGGAGAGGAGAGCCAGGGCTCTAGGGGCTTAGCTGCTTCTGTCCCCTAGCCCAATCTTCCCCGCTGGTCCCGTGCAGTCTCCAGAGAACTTGTAAAATTATTGTAAAGAGCAAGGAGGCACACCCAAACCCTAAGCTTCCTATGGTCTTTTTTTGTCTTAAATGTTTTGATTTTGAAAATCAAAACTCTTCGTCAGGTACCTTCTGTGTGCATTAAGAAAAAAGTTGCCTATTTTTTTTCTAAACAATATCAGATAGCAGCCTTACAGTTACATATTGGAAACAAAAGGAGCCAAGATTTTATGCATGAAAACAGAAAACCCTCAACTGTATATTTTTCACTGCTGACCTTGTAAGTTATGCAAGTTTCAGGCACCTTTATGCCTATTAGATGTTATGCTTTTGGGACAGGGTGCTGGAGGGGACAATGACTTATACTGATTGTTTACCGTGTGTTGAGATCCAAGCATATAAAGAAGAGTAAGACACAGGCCTTGTTCTTGCAAAGGAAACAGCAATGCAATGGACAATTATAATAATGTGATATATGCCACAATGAAATGTGGAAGGAAGATAGTAATTGGCACTCTTGGTAGCTTGGGATGTGTCAGGGAACGCTTCCCAGGAGAGGCAACACCTGAGTAGGTCTTTAAGAAGCCACAAGAAAGGGAAGGATGTTCCACGTTGCAGGGAACAGAATGTGCTAATGCAGAAAGGTGTGTTTGAGAAATACAAGTTGTTAGCTACTGCTGCAGAATGAACAGCAAAGTCGGAGGTGGGGCTGGAGACTGAACTAGAGGGAGGACAGACATGCTTACAACTCTGAATTTAACTTGCGGCCCATGAGGTGCCGCAGAGCAAAAGTGGTGGGTGGGTAGGGGTGCGAGTTACGTGGAGAATGATCAGGTGAGGTCTAGGCCAGAGGCGAGGTTCCTGGAAAACTTTAGGCAAGAGATGAAGGTCTGAACTGGTGGAGAGGTAGCTGGGCTACAGAAAATGGAGTCTGAAATCCATTTTTAACTCTTTTCCCTTGTTGTTCACGATAGCTCATCCCTTCCATCCCAGTGGACAGTGTCGACTTTATTCAGACCTATGAGCTAGGCCTTCCTAGGTGGGTTGGCTCAAAGCTACCCTAACACCCTTACCATAGCCAGGCTCACCTCCAAGGATAAAGCAAGTCCCCCCTTTCCCCTAGAAGATGAGGGAACCCTAAAATGCTGGGCCATGATCGCTTCTCCCAGCCAACGGTGGCTTTGGGACCCTCTATTTGTCCTCAGAAGATGAAGGTTTTCCTCTCCCCCTAGGACACTGGTCATTACCAATTGCCTTTCGGGGACCCAGGCTGGTCCAGAGACTCTGCAAGGATGAGAAGAGTGCAGGGTTTATCTGCAACTGTCTGCAAAGAAACCTGATTCTGCAGAAAGATCCTGGAGCAGGAATGTGTGTCTGGGACTGAGAAGGGTAGAAAAGCAAGCAGCATTGTCCCGGGTAGGTTCACTCTCAGTCCAGACAGTGGAGCCATTCCCCCCGCTTCATTATCATCTCAAAGGGGAAAGAATGGGTCTGTGAGAGCTGGCTTCTCCCTTTCGAGGACTTGTTCCTTTCCAGAAGCAGTTCTCACAACAGGGTCTGGGCTGGGGAGCTTGCTAGCCCAGAGGCAGCCCCGGGCTCTGCCGAAGCTTTCCCGGAACCACAGGTCTGGCCCGCCACCTACTGGCTGCTCCTGGGAGTGAGGACAGGCAACCTTTGGGAATTCCACAGGGAAGTACTGGGATTCTAAGGCAGCTGGCATCATCCTGGAGAAAATTGGCAATGTATTAAGATTCAGAGAGGTTAGGAAATTAGAAAAGTTTCTAGGATGGAATTTAACGAATGCAGAGCTAACATACAGATGTTAATGAACCTCAATTTCTCACTCCTCTCTTTCTTTACCAAGATTTTCATTAACAAGACCTAATTTAAGTACGGGTGCTATGGACTGAATCCTGTCCCCGACAGCGATATGTCCAACCCTGCCCTGCAGGTGTGAGTGCATCTGCAAACAGGATCTTCACAGATCCTATCGGTTAAGGTGAGGCCAAACAGAATTAGGGTGGGCCCTAACCCAATATGACAGAGAAAATGCAGACACACTAGGCAAGGGAGACGGCGTGTGGTAGGTATGCTGGAAAGCCACCACCAGATCACTCCAGACTTCAGAGGAACCGTGATCCTGCTAACACGGTTGAAATTTGTGAGAAAATCCTTTCCCTTTAAGACAGCCAGCCTGTGGTATCCATTAGAGCAGCCCCGACAAACTAAGGCAGTGCGCATGTGAGGCACGATTGAAATATCCTGGGAAAACTCCTCTGGCCAATTGCTTTGGATTAGGGACATTGAACATCAAAGTCAAAATTCAAATGTTACTTGGCTGAGACTGTTCAATTCACTTCAACCTCATTAATTTGGGCCCCTAAACTATACTATACACAAAAAAGAAAGTGGGGGGAAAGAGATGAGTAAGACCCAACTTTAAGACCCAGGAAGTAGCAGGGGAGAGATGCCAGTGGAAAATCCTAGTATAATGGGGTAAATACTATCCTAGCTTTCCCAATACTGGGCATGAGGAGATAAGCAGCATGCCTACAAAGGCCTGCGGCCAGAAGGTGATTAACATTGCACAAGAAAGATCTGCAATCATAATAAAATAGACTTTTAAATAGTACTTACTGTCTACTGGACACATTCTAAGCACTTTACATATATTAGTCCGGATGTTAACCTGACTTACATGTATTAGTTCTATGAGGTAGGTACTAATGTTATCCCCATGTAAGTGCAGTAACTTGTCAAAAGTCACATAGTTACTATAGGAAGAGATGGGATTTGAACGCAGGTAACCTAGCCTCAAAGTCTGCAGTCTTTTAAAAGTAATTTTAATTTACATGAAGCAAATGTTCTGATAAATGATCATGATGAATATACAACTATGGGATGATTTTGTGAATTATTGATTATATAACAAGAATGGAATGATCGTATGGTAAGAATGTTTGCGCTTGTATGTGGTTATGTTTCATAAAAAAAAAATGATTGCAGTGAAGAATACACAACTATGTCATGATATCGTGAGCCACTGATTGCATACCACGTATGGACCTTATATTTGTGAAGATTTGTTAATAAAAATATTTTTTTTAATTAATTTTAATTTACAAACATTCTATACCCATCAAGTAAAAAGTCACTCTTCCCCTCCTCCCTTGTCTGTTCATAGACTTTGATCGACTTCTGTCTCTGTGAATTTGCTATTCCTAGTTGTATCAGGACATTATACAATATTTGTCCTTATATGCCTTGCTTAATTCACTGAGCATAATGGTTTCAAGGTTCATCCATGTTGCAGCATGTCTAAGAACTTTATTTCTCTTTATGGCCAAAGAATATTCCATTGCATGTGTGTTCCACATTTTGTTTATCTGTTAATTTGTTGATGGAAATTTGGGTTGTTTCCACCCATTGGCCATTGTGGATAATACTTCTATGAACACTGGCGTACAAGTATCTGTTTTGGACTTACACTTTTATTGGTTATATATCTAATAGTGGAATTGCAGGGTCATATGGCAATTCTACATTTATTTATTGCTTTCAACAGTGGCTGCACTATTTTTTTTAAACCTTTGAAATAGTTCTTGCAAGAATTTATTTACATTTCTAGTGTTAATCAGTGAGACACATGGATCTATACAACCCTTTTCAATCATGTTCACCTTCAATATGGTAATATTATTTATGGACTACTAGAGAACTGCCTTCATCAATCTATTCCCTTACATTTGAGTTCAATCTCATTAGCTAACCGTTCACACATCTCTAGCTTCTATGTATCTCTAGGTCCCCTATACTCTGTATTATAAGCCTCTGATTTTACATTTACCATGGTCAGAAAAGTAGAGTCATACAGTATTTATCCCTTTGTGTCTGGCTTATTTCACCCAGCATTATGTCGTAAAGGCCCATCTATCTTGTCATGTGCTTCAGACGTCATTTCTTCTTACTGCTGCTTAATAGTCTATCATATGTATATACTATATTTTGTTGATCCGCTCATCTATTGATGAGCATTTGGTTTGCCTCCATCTTTTTGCGACTGTGAATAAAGCTGCTATGAACATCGCTGTGCAAACGTCTGTTTGTGTCACTGCTTTCAGCAATTCTGGGTCTGTAGCAAGTAGTGCTATTGCTGGGTCATAGGGCAACTTGATATTTAGTTTCCTAAGGAACTGCCAAACTGCCTTATCTAGTGGCTGTCCCATTATACATTCCCACTAGCAGTGTATGTCTCCCAATTTCTCCACATCTTCCCCAACATTTATAGCTTCCTGTTTGTTTAATAGCAGCCATTCTTACAGGTGTGAGGTGGTATCTTATTATAGTCTTAATCAGTGGCTGTACTCTTTTACATTCCCATCACAAGGCACTAGAATTCCAATTCTCCCTATCCTTTCCAACACTTGTTATCTTTCCCAGCATGTTTCTGTTTTTTTTTTTCATAGCAACTATACTTGTGAGTGTGAAGTGGTTCCTCAATACGGTTTTGATTTGCATTTCCATAATGGCTAATGACGTTGAGCATCTTTCAAACGTTCAGATACTAATACTCACATATTCAAAATATGCTTATGCCTGTTCAATTCCTTTATCCATTTTTAAATTGCAATGTTTATCTTTTTGTTGTTTATTGTAAAAGTCTCTTTATACATTTTGGATATTAAGGGCTTGTCAGATACATGATTTGCAACAATTTTTGTAGGCTGTCTTTTCACTTTCTTGATAATGTCCTTTGATGCACAAAAGTTTTTAATTTAGACGAAGTCAAATTCATCTATTGTTTCTCTTGTTGTTTGTACATTTGATGTCATATCTAAGAATCCACTGCAGAACCCAAGTCAAAAAGATTTTCCTATTTATTATCTTCTAAGAGTTTTATTGCTTTAGCTCTTATATTTAGTCATTGATGCATTTTGAGTCAATTTCAGTATATGGTGTGAGGTAGGGATCCAATTTCATTCTTTTGTATATGGATAACATTTTCCCAACACCATTTACTGAAGAGACTATTCTTTCCTCATTGCATGTACTTGGCATTCTTCTCAGAAATCAATTGACCATAGACGCATGGGTCTGGTTCTGAACTTTCAATTATATTCCATTGGTCTATTTGTCTATCCTTATGCCACTAACACACTTTTTATTATTGTAGCTTTGTAGTTAAGTTTTTAAATTGGGAACTGTGAAATCTTCAGCTTTGTTCTTCTTCAAGATTTTTTAGCTGTTTGGGGCCTCTTGCAATTCCATGTGAATTTTTTTTTTTTTGGAATGGGCAGGCACAGGGAATCAAACCCAGGTCTCTGGCATGGCAGGCAAGAACACTGCCTGCTGAGCCACCATGGCCTGCCCCTCATGTGAATTTGAGGATTGGCTTTTCCACTTCTGAAAAAGAAAAACAACAATGGTGGATGGAATTTTGATAGGGATCACTTTAGGTAGTACTGACATCTTAGCTTTATTAAATCTTCCAATCCATGAACATGGGGTGTCTTTCCCTTCATTTAGGTTTTCTTTCAAGAGTGTTTTATTGTACAAATCTTATATATCCTTAGCAATTTTTTTCTAGCTATCTTATTCTTTTAGGTGCTATTGTAAATGAAATTATTTTCTTAATTTCCTCTTTGGATTGTTCATTGCTAATGTATAGAAACACAATTGAGTTTTCCTTGTTGATCTTATACCCTGCCAATTGTTGAACTTGTTTATTAGCTCTAGTAGTTTTCTTGTGGATTCCTTTGGAGTTTCCACATATACGATCATGCCATTTGCAAACAGAAATAGTTTTATTTCTTCCTTTCCAATTTGTATACCATTTGTTTCCTTTTTTTGCCTAATTGCTCTGGTTAGAACTTCTAGTACAATATTGAATAGCAGCGGTAAAAAAGGGCGTCCTTGTCTTGTTCTTGATCTTAGGTGGAAAACTCTCAGTCTTTCACCATTGAGTGTGATATTGGCTGTGGGGTTTTTCATATATGTCCTTCATCATGTTGGTAAACTTGCATTGCCCTCTTAGTTTTCTGTGTAATTTTTTTCAAGTAAGTGGATTTTGTCAAATGCCTTTCTGCATCTATTGTGATAATCATGTGCTTTTTCCTTTTGTTTTATTTATGTGGTTTATTACATTAATTGATTTTTGTATGTTGAAGAACTCTTGTTTTCCTGGGATTAGTCCCACTTGGTCATGGTGTATAATCCTTTAAAGTGCTGTTATATTTGGTTGATTAGTATTTTGTGAAGGATTTTTGCATCTATAGTCATAAGAGATATTGGTTTGTAATTTTATTTTCTTGTGGTGTTTTTAACAGGCTTTGGTATAGGGGTAATGCTGGCTTCATAGGAAGCGTTTGGAAGTGTTCCCTATACTTGAATTCCTTGGAAGAGTCTGAGGATTGGTGTTAATTCTTTACATGTTTGGTAGAATTCACCAGTGAACCCATACGGTACTTGACTTTTCTTTGGTGGAATGTTTTGATTATTGATAAAATCTCCATATTTATTGAAGGTCTGTTGAGCTTTTCCATTTCTTCTTGACTTAGTTTAGCTAATTTGTGTGTTTCTAAGAATTTTTCCATTTTCTCTAGATGGTCTAATTAGTTGGTGTACAATCGTTCATAGTTTTCCCTTAAAATCTTTTCTATTTCTTTAAGGCAATAGTGATAGCACCATTTTAATTTATTTTACTTGGTTGCAACTTTTTCTTTTTTTCTTTGTTAGTCTAAATAAAGGTTTGCAAATTCTATTGATTTTTCAAAGAAACAACTTTTAGTTTTGTTGATTCTCTCGATTGTTTTTCTTTTCTCTATTTCATTTATCTCCACTCCAATCTTAATTATTTCCTTCCTTTTGCTAACTTTAGGTTTGCATTGTTCTTTTTCTAATTTCTCAAGATAATAAGGTTAGGTTATAGATTTGAAGTTATTCGTTTTTTTTTAATGAAGGCATTCATAGACTTTCATATATTCATATGCCTCTGAACACTGCCTTCATGGCATTACATATATTTTGTTATGTTGTATTTTTGTTTTCATTCATATCTAATTTCCTTTGTAATTTCTTCTTCAGCTATTGGCTGTTTAATAGTATACTGTTTAATTTTCACATATTTGCAACTTTTCCAGCTTTCCTTTTGTTATTGAGTCCTAGCTTCATCCTTTGTGGTCAGAGAAGTTTTTTGTGTTTCAATATTTAAAAATTTATGCTTTGATGTATGGTCCCTTCTGGAGAATGATCCATGTGTACCTAAAAAGAATGTGTATCCTGCTGTTGTTGGGTGAAGTGTTCTATATACATCTGCTAGATTTTGTTAGTTTACGGTGATATTCAATTCCTCTATTACCTTGCTGATCTTCTGCCTAGATGCTCTTTCCAGCATTGAAAGTGTTGTATTGAAATTTGCTTACTATTGTAGAACTGTCTATTTCTTCCTTCAATTCTGTCAATGCTTGCTTCATATATTTTGGGTCTGCTTTTTAGTTGCATACATATTTTTTTAATTGCTACATCTTCTTTTTGAATTGACCCTTTTATCAATATACAATGTTGTCTCTTGTAATAGTTTTGACTTAAAGTTTATTTTTCCTAATATTAGTATAGTCACCCTGGCTCTCTTTAGTTTACTATTTGCATAGAATATTTTCACTGTCAACCTGTTTCTGCTTTGGATGTAGATGAGTATTGTGTAATAATACATAGTTGGGTCATGTTTCTTTATTCATTCTGCCAATATCTGCCTTTTGATTGGAAAGCTTAAACCATTTACATTTAATGTAATTATTAATGAGGCAAGACATACCATTTTGCTAATTGCTTTTTCTGTCTTATAGATGTATTTTGTTGCTCCTTTCCTCCATTACTGTATTCCTTTTTTTGTTTAGATGATCTTTTGAAAAGAGCCATTTTGCATCACTTCTCATTTCCTTTCGTGTGGATTTTCTTAGATATTTTCTTTACCATAGAGATTACATTTAATATTGAAAATCTATTACAATTTAGTTTTTATTGATAACAGCCTAAATTCAGTAGCCTAAACACACTCTGTTTTTACATCCCTCTGTACTTTTTTTAATATTATTCTTGTCATAAATTATGTCTTTATACATTGTGTTGCTGTGTAATAAACATTTAGGATTTTTTTGTGCATTTGAAATTTGAGCCATATAAGAAGTAAAGTACAGTGTTACAAATGGAAAATGCAATAATACTGTATGTGTATTTACCCATTTAGTTACCTAAACTAGAGGCCTTTATTTCTATATACCAGCTTTGAGTTACTGTGTAGTACCCTCTCCATTCAACATGAAGGACTACCTTTGGCATTTATTGTAGTGGAATTGAATTACTTCAGCTTTTGCTTATCTGGAAATGTCTGAATTTCTCCATTTTTGAAGAACAATTTTGCTGGATATATTATTCTTGGTTGACAATTGCTTTCTTTCAGTACTTTAAATATGCCATCTCACTGCTTTCTGGCCTCCATGGCTTTGAATAAGAAATTGATGGTAATCTGATGAAGGATCTCTTATATGTGACACATCATTTCTCTTGCTGTTTTCAAGGTTTTCTCTTTGCTTTTGGGTTTTGATAATTTAACTATAACGTGCCTTTGTGTGAGTTTCTTTGAGTTTATACTTCTTGAAATTAACTGAGATTCCATTTACATCTTTGTATCTTTCATAAGATTTGGGAAGCTTTCAACCAGTATTTCTTCAAATATTTTTTTCCTGCCCCTTTCTCTCTCATTCCTTTTTGTGGGACTCCTGTGATGCATATATTGGTATACTTGATGGTATACCACTGTTTCCTCAGGCTCTGTTAATTTCTTTTCATTCTTTTTTTCTTTCTGACCCTCATACTGGATAATCTCAATTGTCTTATTTTCAAGTTCACAGATTCTTTCTTCTGCCTGCTTCAATCTGCTGTTGAACCCTTCTATTGAATTTTTCATTTCAGTATTGTTACTTTCAGTTCCAGAATCTCTATTTCGTTCCTCTTTATAATTTCTCTTTCATTAATGAAATTCTCATTTTATTCATATATTGTTTTTTTTAAATCTCCTTTGCTTCTGTGTTCACATTTTCCATTAGTTCATTGGTCCTATTTAAGAGAGTTAATCTAAGATCTTTGATTCATAATTCCAGTAACTGGGCTTCCTCTGGGATAGTTTCTGTCAAATTATTCTTATCCTGTTTCAGGCCATAGTTTATAACTCATGGTATGTTTTGTAATATTTTGCTAAGAACTGGACATTTGTAGTATTAGGTTGTGGTCACTCTGGAAATCTAATTTGCCCATTCCTCAGTCCATCAGGCCAAGGGGGAAAAATGAGAAATAACAAAGAAAAAATAAGGAAAGAAAGCAAGGAATAGAAGAAAAAATGAAAACCAAAACAACTTTGACCTCCAACCCCAACTTTTGCCTGCCTTTACCCCAGCTGGCCATTCCTGGGGTACAAGTCACATTTCCACAAATACCACCATTTATACACCCATGGCTGCAGGGTTGCTTATTTACACTATCTCCACTTACAAAAGTTCAAATCTTTAGCAATTCCATGGTTGTTCTAAATGTCCAATGTGATTCCAAGGTTATCACCTGATAAATCCAGGTTTCTTTTTCCAGTGTATTCATTTCTCTGCTGGAGGGAGTTGTTTTAGTTTGCTAAAGCTGCCAGAATGCAATACACCAGAAATGGATTGGCTTTTATAAAGGGGATTTATTTAGTTACAAATATAGTGTTCTTCTGAGGAAAGGCAGCTAGCTTTCACCTGAGTTTCTCTGTCACATGGAAGGCACACGGCAACATCTATAGGCCTTCTCTCCCAGCTTCTGGGTTCAAACTGCTTCACCCAGGGAGTTTCCTCTCTGCATCTCCAAACATTTGGGTCTACATCAGCTCTGAGCTCTGAGCAGAGCTGTTCTGGGCTGCTTTTCTCTCTTCTAACTGCTTTTAGACTTCCAGCTAATTAAATTAAACATCACTTATTGGGGAAAGCACTCCCCTTAGTGACCACAGATGTAATCAGCCATAGATGAAATTCACATGCTGATGACTTAAGCCCACAGCAACAGAACAACTGGGCACCATCACCTGGCCAAGTTGACACCTGAACCTAGCTATCGCAGGAGTGAATTGTCAGCCTTCCTAATCTGAAATTTTGCTTCCCAAAATCTATAACTTTAGCTGTTGCACCATATTGCCATTATTTTTTATTTCAATCTGCATGCATGAAGTAACTTTTCTGATGATTAGGCTCTTAATTACTCCTTCCATCACTATAACAGAGGAAACCCTAATTGAGCCAGTATTACACAGTCAGCAGAGAAAACCCAAAATCCAGGTTGAGTATTATGTTAAAGAAAGATAGAGCACTGTAAGTGATGTGCATTTTGATTATCAGGTAGAATGGGCAGCAGTATTGTAAATAGAAGCGTTCCTGGAAGCAACACCTCTACAGAAATCATTCCTAAGCTCAGGACCTAAAGACAGTGCTTTACATAAACACATAAATAGAGACAAACAAGACTTCATATTAACAACCTTCAAGCAAGAAGCTGACATCCCCACACCAGAGATAATACAGAGTGGATCATAGTAAGCAATTCAAATGACCAGACTGGTTAAAATAAAGTGATTTCTTAGCAGAAAAGTAGAGATTGACATCTGAACCAGTAGAATACTTTAACATTGGGTGTGTGTTGCATATGTATTATAAACTATACATAGATCCCATTCCATAGTATAGGCTCAAGCATACACAACCTGTTATTTGTTACCTTTCTAGAGCCCTGAGTTAGCCTCTCAAGGAATGAATGTCAGTGTACACATGCATGTTAGAATAACATAGTTACCCAGTATGCTTAGTGGATTGGATGCATTACTTGATTCATGTAACACATTTTTATTGGGTGCCTATTATGTGGCAGCCTTTGAAGACACACACCTGCAAGCTTGTCCTCCAGCCCCAATGGCCATCCAAGAGCCCACTGTCAGAACTACTCTGGCTCTCATCCATGTGCCACTCTTCCCTGGATTGATTGCCTATATGTCTTCACATGTAGGTTTACCCTCCGGACTTTAAATTCTACGTCTGCAGCTCGATTGATAATATATATCACCTCTTTCTATCAAAAATTGGGAGTAGAGAACTATTCCGCAACTATAGCTCCATGTGAGCAGGAATCTGTTCACTACTTTTCATGATAACCTAAAGCTGTGTCTTGCACTGAATGGGTATTCAGTAATGAGCCAATGGACAACTGCCATGATGACATTGACACATGTCAAGCCTCTGCCCCTAGGGAGTTCACCATCTGGTGGGGCTTTGCTTCAGAAGAGGCTGGAAGGCAATTAATGCAGAGCCAACATATGGGTGAGTTAATGAGTCTCAATTTCCCATTTCTCCCTTCCTTTACTGACCAAGAGGCAAAAAGGAGTCCATAAACCAAAGATTTTTTTTTCTTAAGACCTTAACTGTGGGCATATGAGGCATTATTGAAAGATTAACTAGAGTATCTCTTCTGGCCAAAACTTCTTTCCACTTTTGGTGTAACAAGGACAGGTCTAGAGCCAGATTGCCAGTAGGTAGAAGAGTTAGAATGTAAATTCAGGCACTCTGGTGTCAAGGGTTTTGGGAACTCTGGACATACATTGGTTTCTTTTACCCTCAAAACCCTATTTTTATAGAAGATGTAAGGACTGAGGCTGAGATAGTTAAGCAACTTGCCAGATATATTTCAGATTTAAGAATTTTTCCATTTTTAGGAAGGAAATATGGGGCATATATCATATATTACATATCACCTCCAGTGATGTCTTGGCAGCACCCAGTAATCAGATACATTAAGATACCTGCAGTAAATCTTATGAATAAGCACACTGAGTAGCATAATTAAGACTATCATAGCTTCACTTACATTCATATCAGGATCTGCCACAAAATACTTTCTAGTTTCTAGAGCATTTTGCATTTTGGAATTGCAGGTAAGGGATTGTGGACCTGAAAAGCTCCTAGAGGAGAGTCAGGCACAAAGTAATTGTTATGGTGCCTGGTACACAGAAGCCATTAGGTTCCTTCCCTCCAGCCGAGCTCTGATTCTACCCAAGCCTCTCCTAGCTCTTCCCTTCTATACACCATTAAAAGTTGAGATAATTACCATCTTATTTCTTGTACCAGAAGATGGCCAAGCACCTACAGATTCCTGCTTACCAGTCTGTATGAGCATCATCGATCACCAGCAGGATCCTTGGCCTTTGAACAACAGGTGTGGAGAGACCTGGAGGCTCCATCAGCCCCGAGGGAGCTTGTGAGGTTGGCTTCATGGCACTGGAAAAGGAGCTAAAAAGGCTGGATCCTGGAGAAGAGAAGGAGGCTGCCAAAGGCTGGGGGTGCCTCCTCTCCATGGCTGGGGAGGCAGGGGAGCTAGTGGAACTGTCTGGGCGCTGTAGATCTGTCATGTATCCATTTGGCAGGTTGGCCACAAAGCTGCTGTCGGAGAGGCGCCGCCGGAGGAAATTCATGGCTGTGGTTGGAGATGGCTTGTTCCTACTTGGACTTGTTTAGGGGAGGCTGAGAATACAGGGAGTGTTGGACTTGCGGCCTGAAGAGGCAGGGGACTCCTGGGCCAACCAAAGGCCACTTCAGCTCTTCAGCTATTTGTCCTTACCTGCTGGAAAAGAGCCAACAAACACATTAGTGGAAACTACTTCCACGGTTCAAGGGCAAAGAGATATGGCAGTTGTCCTGCCATATGTAAATTTTCCCTGCCAATGTAAATTGTGAAATCCTTTTTGTAAAGTAATTTGGCAATATGCATTAAGAGTCTTAAAATATGCATACCCTTGCACTAGGGTTACTTTCCAGAAATCTACAACCTCCAGATGGGTTCCTGGACCAGATAAGTCCTGAAACCTAGAGGGTTTCTCCAGAACATCAGCTAGTTCCATCTCCTTACGCCATTTTATTGACAGCCCCTTCCAACATGAAAAAGTTAGAATGGGCATAGCCCAAATATCCCCAAAGAATGGGATAGAAAGATAAAAGTTGATGGTGGAGTTATACAGAGAAGGCAGGGTTTAACAAACAGATATAATTGCTGAATCATTAAATTGATATTTCTTTTAGTCTCCAGTATCTTAGAGCAGCTAGAAGTAAAAACCTAAAATTGTGGAATTGTAACCCATACCAAACTCTGAAATCTGTTCTACAACTAATTGTTGTGCTGTGCTTTGAAATCTATTGCTTTTTTGTATATATGCTATTTTTCACAGAAAAGAAAAAAATCAACTATGATGATAAAAAAATATTTATTCCTTCTAGCCTCCCATATTCTGGAGCAGCTAGAAGGAAAAATCTGAGATGATGCTATGGCAGCCCATGAAAAACTCTGGGAGCTGTCCTGTAACTAACTACTTGTTAAAGAGTGCTTTGAAAACTATCGCTTTTTTCTTTCTTTGCTTTGTTATAGCATACAATAAAAAAAGTTAAAACAAACAAACAATAAAACCATCTTGGACCCCCTAAACTTGGGGAGATAGATTTGGGGACACCAGGCCATGGGCTCTCCTACTATGCTTATAGTAATAAACTCTTTCTCTCTTAAAAAAAATATATATTACATATGATATATATAATAAAAATATTATATATATATGCATACCCTTTTAACTTACAATTTCCATTTCCTGGAATTCTATCCCAAAGAAATAATATGAATTACAGAGAAAGCCTCATGCACAAATATTTTTATTACAGTGTTATTTATGCTACCAAAATCCTGGAAAGTATCTTAAATTACAGCACAGTCACTCAATGAAACCTTTTGTGGCCATTGAAAAGGTTTAAAACTTAAAGAGTTTTTAGCAGCAGTAAAAATTTCAGGTTGTAATGTTTAAGAAAATCATGACACAAAATTCTATGTACAGAACTACTACAATCATGTAAAAAAATAAAGTAATAAAACTTTAAAAAGAAAATAAAAGGTTAACAGTGATTATATTTTGGTTATACAGTTGTATGCTTTTGTTTTTCTTCTTTCCATTTGTCTATATTTTCCAGGTGTTCAGAATACATATTTATTGCATTTATGAACAGAAAAAATAAGCTTAAAAAACAAATTATCCATTTGAAATGCTCACCTTCCAGGTCCAATTCCCGTCCATGCACCCAAATAAATAAATAAATAAAACATTTGAGATCAAAATAGTCTGAGAAAAATTATTATTTAAACCATACATTTGAGCCCCTCTTCTATAAGTTTTTATTTTCATTGACTTAAAATTTACTAAAGGTGAAAAGCACAGATCTCAAATATACAATTCTTTGAGTTTTAATACATTTATACTCAGTGTCACCATATATTAATTTTACCTGTTCTTGGACTTCATATAATTTAATCACATAATATGTATTCTTTTGTGAATGACTTCTTTACTTCAACAGAATAGTTTGAGATTCATCCATGTTATACTCATATCAGTAGCATTACGTTTTTTTACCATGGAGAAGCATTCCACTGGGTGAATAAACCACTACTTGTTTTTCCACTCTCCTATTGATGGACATTTGTGATGTTTCTAGTTTGATGGTACTATGACTGGAACTGCTGTAAATATGTTTTAAGTATTTTTGTGGAAATAGATGATAGATAAATAAATGGACAATAGACAGATGACAGATTAAACAGACAGACAGACAGATAGATAGATAGATAGGTAGATAGATAGAAAGTAGATAAGTAGATCTTTCCCTTGGGAAAATACCTACGAATTAATTTGTTGGGTCTTCAAATAGGTATAAATTTAATTCATAAGAAACTGTCAAAAGTTTCTCATAGTTGTGCTATTTTGTGCTATTTTGCACACTCAGTTTGAAAGTTCCAGTTGTTCCATATCTCTACCAATATTTGATGGTATTGGATTTTTTAATCTTAGCTATCTAGTGGTTGTAATATTGTACCTACCGTTGTTTTACTTTAATGAATATTGTTGAGCAACTTTGATGGATTTGCTGGCCATTAATATATCTTCTTTTGTGAAATGTCTGTTCAAGTCTTTGCCATTTTTAAAAGGTAGGTTGTTTTTCTTATTATTGATTTGTAGGGGTTCTTTATACATTCTAGATACAATTCCTTGTCAGATATATGTATTGTGAATACTTTCTCTCAGTCTGTGATTTGCCTTTTCATTTCCTTCATGAACAGAAGTTTGGCAGAGTAAAAGAATTCTTGCAAATGTTGAGTGTTTATTTGAGATCAAAATATTCCAGTGAAAAAAATTACTAATGATGCCATAGGATGAGACTGTGCATACATATTTTATTTATGATTATTTTTATATTACATACACATATATGTGTATGTACATATATATTTATATGCATATATAAAATATATTTCTGCAGATGTTTTGATAAAAAGATTTTAGATTTTGAGAAGTCCAGTTTATCAAGTTTTTCTTTTATAGTTTGTACTCTCTGTGCTCGCTGTTAAAAATCTTTACTAACTCCAAGATCACAAAGATATTCTTTAATATTTACTTATAGATGCTTGTTCTAGCTTGCTAGCTGCCGGAATGCAACACACCAGAGACGGATTGGCTTTTAATAAAAGGGGATTTATTTTGTTAGTTCTTCAGAGGAAAGGCAGCTAACTTTCACCTGAGGTTCTTTCTTACGTGGGAAGGCACAGGATGGTTTCTGCTGGCCTTCTCTCCAGGCCTCTGGGTTCTGACAACTTTCCCCGGGGTGATTTCTTTCTGCATCTCCAAAGGCCTGGGCTGAGCTGCGAGTGCTGAGATGAGAAATGCTGAGCTGCTTGGGCTGTGCTACGTTGCGGTCTCTCATTTAAGCACCAGCCAGTTAAGTCAAACGTCCTTCATTGCAGCAGGCATGCCTCCTAGCCGACTGCAGATGTAAATCAGCAACAGATGAGGTTCACGTACCATTAGCTCATGTCCACAGCAACAGAACTAGGTACGCTCACCTGGCCAAGGTGACAGCTGAATCTAACTACCACAATGCTCTATAGTTTCAGCTTTTATACTAGGGTCTGTGATCCATCTAAAGGTGATTTTTGAGTGAGGCATAAGAAAGAGTATGAGGTTATCCTCCCCCCCCCCATTTATTTAGCCATTTTGGCAGCACCATTTAATGCTTTGAATTTCTTTGTTGCTTTTGTTAGCGTCAATGGATTATATATGTATGGGTCTATATCTGACACTTTATTATGCTCCATTGATCTATTTGCCTATCTTTACAATGTCTTAATTTTTGTGACTTTAAAGAAAGTCTTAAAATCAGGTAGTGAATCCTCCATCTTAGATATTCTTTCTCAAGATTGTTTTGGTTATTCTATGCACTAGTTCCATATAAATTTTAGAATTGACTTGTACAAAAATGTCTGTTGTTATATTGTTTGGGATTACATAGAAACTTTAGTTCAATTTTGGTAGATTTGACATCTTAACAATATTGAGTTTTCCATTTTGTGAACCTGATAAAAATCTTCATTTATTAACTCTCATTTAGTTTCTCTTAGAAATGTTTTTGTGACTTTTCAGTATACAGGTTCTTGAATATATCTTGTTAAATTTATTCCTAAACAGTTTAATTTTTTATGGGATTTTAATGATGTTTTCTAAATTTCATTTTCTAATTATTTATTGCTAATATAATATATTGGTGAATTATCCCATAATCTGCTAAATTCAATTATTCTTTCTAAGTAGTTGCTTATATATTCCTTCAGGTTTTCTATTAAAACAATCATGCCATCTGCAAATAGAGACAGCTTTACTTCTTTCTTTACCCTCTTAATGTTGTTTACTTCTTTTACTTCATTTATTACACTGGCTAGGACAGCCAGTACTGAATAGAGATGATAAAAGCAGACACCTTACCCCATTCCCAATCTTAGGAGGGTAATAATCAATATTCCACCATTAATATAATGATAGCTATAGGATTTTTGTAAATGTACTTTATCAAATTAAGAAAGTTTCTTTGAATTCTTAGTTAGTTGAGAGTTTGATAATGAATAGATGTTAAAATTGTCAAGTTATCTTCCAAATCTATTGAGAAGATCATATGCCTTTTTAAAATCACTTATTCACTTAATATGGTGAAAACCATTAACTGATTTTCTAATGTTAAACCAAATTTGTATGCCTGGGATAAACCTTATTCAGTCATAGTGAATTATCCTTTTATATGCATTTATATAAATATTATATATTCAATCTGATAACATTTTGCTGAGCAGTCTTCCATCTATATTTATTAGAAATATTGGTTTTTAATTTTTTACAGTAATATCTTCGTCAGTTTTGGCGTCAGGGTAATGTTGATCTCACGAAATATGTTGAGAAATGTCCCCTCCTTTTCTATTTTCTGAGTTAATGTAATGTTGGCAAGTGATAGAAAGGACCACAGTGTTGTCATTAGATGCCTGTTTCTCCTCAGGAAGGGCTGTGGCCTTGTGAAAGGAGGTTTCTTGGGCTGAGGACAAGTCACACAGACAGACTTAGCTGATAAATGTTGACCTCTAATGAACCTAAAGCTAGGGGAATGCATGTTTCAGTCCTGGTGGGGGGGCGGCGGTGGAGATCAGGTAGGACCCCATGACATCTACTACACACCACCAAAATACTAGGTTCCATTTCACATAATGGGTTTTGGAAGCAGTTCCTCCAAGATTCTGTTGGGACTATTTCCTGGAATGGTAGTGAGAAGAACTCCACTCCTGCATCATATTTCTTCAAGGCTGTAACTGATGCAAATTATCTTTCTTATGCACTACCCATTCTAGATTCCCTCACGGTTAGCTAAGAACTCTGCTGTTCTAGGTGGCTAACCTGGTAGAGTGACTCAGACCCTCATTCCTAAGGAGTTTGAGTCACAGTGTATTTATTCTCGGGCCATAGCTTCTGCACTTGCCTGTTTACCATCAAAATTAGGAGAGGGAGTACCAAGGGATACTCAGTTGTATCACTTGAGTGCAAACATATCACCTGACCCCTTCTATGAAACAGTACCCCTAGCTCTTCCTGATGTTTAGGGTCAATTATTCCTGCCAAGATGGAGACGCCTATACTGGCCTGCTAGTCTCTCCACCTTAGGAGTCCACAGTGATGCGGTGTTAACTAGATTAAGGTACCCTTTAGGATTCTTGCTGTATCCTCTGGTTGAAGCATTCCTTCTCTTGGAAATAGGACATTTAAACCAGCAGAGCCTAGAGTTGCAGAGACAGGACACACAAACTCCTCAAGTGTTTCACTGTGGGTGACGGTGAGCAAGTCCATTCCTTTAAAGCCAAACTTATTCTGATGGCAGGACAAGGCAGGGATGAGAGGGGTTACAGTGAAGAAGTCCATGGGAAAAAACAGAGTAGGAAGATGCTTTGGGATAGAATTCAACAGGCCAGTTGGTGCACAGCCCTGTGCTGACTCACTGCTGGCACTAGAGGGCAGGAATGACCAAAAGGAACAGAAAAACATAACAAAACGCAAATTAATAAGCACTTTATAAGGCAACTTTGCAAGCTTCTTGGAGGCTGTAGCATAAAGGAAGACTTTACTGGGAAGGAAAAGAAAAAAAAGGTGAGAGACTTAGACTTGTTGATGGAGCCAGAGGACAGAAGGAAGGTGCAAATCAAAGGGAGACAGTTTTCTATCAAAACAGGAAAAACTCTGTAGGAACAAGTTGCCCCACAGTGGAATCAGCTACTTTGTGAAAAGATAAGCAACTGATCAGCTTGGCCAGGAGCCTAGACACCTCTACTCAGGTATTTCATTGACACCCCAGATTCATTTTCTCCCTCATCCCAGATGAGTTTATGGTCCTGGGTTCCTCACTTTCTGGAACTGTACCACTATCCATTCACTATTCACCTATTCACTTAGGCCCCAAAACTGAGTCTCATACTTTGCACCTTCTTAATGCTCACTAGTTTCGACCATTCACTCACCAGGTCCTGTTGATTCTGTGTCCCCAGATATCTTTAATCATCAGCCTTTCCTCTCCATCATTTCTACCAAAGTCTGGGTTCAGATGATGTTAAATATCCCTCCCTGGCCTCTTGCAACCTCCTTGGCTTTTTTGTTTCCAGTCTCCTCTATTCAATCCACTCTCCAAAAAGTAGCCAGAATGAACTTTTAAACTATGACCCTGTGCAGATCAAGGCCCCTCATTGGCTTCCCAAAACTTTCAGGATAAAGGATGCAGTCCTAATAGAAAGACTTTCCACAACTTAGTCATTGCAGTTCTCTTCAATGCTTTCCCTGCTACCCTGCAAGGCCATGCAGGAGCCTTTTCAATGAGTCATGCCATCCCATAGCTCCATGTTGTTTATAGACTTTCTTCGCTGCCTGCAATACTCTTTCACTGCTTGGCTAATACCTAGGAAGACAATGACAGTAAATGATAGCACAGCCTTCAGAAGCAGTTCATAAACTGGTGCTGCCACTTATTGGCTAAATAGATGTCAGACTTGGGGCAGCTTACTCAACCCCTATGCTTTGGTTTCCTTGTAACTTTATTCAACTGATTTGAGGATTGAATGAGATGTTAGTTGGAACACACTTGGCCCAAAGCCTGGTACACTGTGTACAATACGTACTAACTGCTATTATTATTCATTATCATTATTTATTCTTTTCTAGCTACATTAGGGTATTGGGGAGATCTAATGGAAGAATACATGGAACTGTTTTTGAAACAGCAAATGATTATACAAATAATAGTTTGTTAGTGGTGGTGTCCTTACAAAATTATTAGGATGCTGGATTGTTCACCTTGTTTTCAACCACTGCTTAGAGTTATTACTACCAGAAACTCTGTGGAATTGAGTACCTTGCAGTGCCCTCAGTCAAGGCCCCATAACACTTAATCCTATACCTCTCAGATTTAATCATCTTTTCCAGAACCATAAAGTATCTTGGAATGTTTTCAGTTCATTGGTACACCTTAGAAAAATTGAGAAGCTTGTGAGATTTGTCTCTGGACCTTGTGTCTCTTTCCAAATCCATCTTCTTAATTTCTGACCCTTACCCACACCTCACCCCCAAGATCAGACCTCTTGAAAGGACCTTGTCTTGGAAGCTCAAGCTCACAGAAGCCTTGAATCATATGAGATGAGGGATTCAAGTCCCAGAGAGAATGTCTGAAAAGGAAGCCAGGCCAGAAGTCCAGCCCAGAACACGTAGCACCTCAACACAATCACACCTATTAAAACAATTCTGCTGAACCAAATTACATACTTATAAGTATAATGTATAAGGCTTTGAAAAATCCTCCTGCCTTGTCTTCAAGATCCAATAAGGTGATTCTAAAGGTAGAATTTGGGGCACCATGATAGGGGAGATATTTCTTTTGTAAGATGTGGTCATGCAAAAAGCCTTTAAATCCCACTCTAAAAAACTGTTAGCTGCTTTGAACTAAATAAAAGGGGTTTTACAAGTGCCCGTCCAGTCCCAAACTCAGGCCAAGGGCCACCTCCACCCCAGCACCTTGGTGCTGGACACAGCTGGTCAGGGGAGGTGAGCCTGAAGGTTAAGTTCGTAGACCTTGCAACTGGCTTGCTTGGGTTCCAACACCAGCTCTGCTACTTAATATCTACAAAGTCTCAGGAAAGTTCCTCATCTGTCTTAGGGTTTTTGTGAGAATAAAGGGAGTTAATATACATAAAGGATCTAGAATCATGCCTGGCACATGACAAGCAATCTGTGTTAGCAGTTCTTATTATCCTGGTTGCTTTTTACATAGTGCATGTTTTCCATTGCCAGAAAATATGACAGTGTTGTTAGCTTTAGTTTGGGAGGCAATGTGGCAGGAATTGCAGTATTTAAATGAGAGCAGGCTTTGGAATTTAAATGAGAGCAGGCTTTGAGATCCAATTCTGCTTCTTACAGTTGAGTAATTTCAAGACCAGAGGTTCTTCATTTGCAAAGTAGGGGTCCTAATTCCTGTTTTATCTACTTCACAGGTCCTTGAGTAGATCACAATATAATGCACTAAATTGCTTTCCAAAATACTTATGTTTTAAATTAAAACACAGTAAAATTGACCTTTTAGGAATACGTTTTATGAATTTTAACCCATTCATGTAGCTACCATTACAACCAGAATACAGAACAGTTCCACCGTCCCAACATAAAATTGCTATTTAATCGTTAAAGTTCTCTGAATATGTTAAAGGCATTGGGCTGTTATTGTTGTTTTGTATGCTGTGCAGTGGGGGTCACATTTCGTTCTTTCTCCAGGTGACTATCCCATTATTGCAGCACCATTTTTTGGAATTTTTTTGGTGGGGGGCGGTGAAGTGCACATGCCGGGAATCAAACCTGGGTCTCCTGTATAGCAGGTGAGAATTCTGCCACTAAACTACCCTTGCACCCCAAGACATAGTGTTTCATAGGCTGAAACCTGGACCTCCCACAATGGTACATTCAAAGCCTGGCACATTTCTTAGAACATAAAAGAAGATGGAATCTAATGCTTGAAATTCCTGCGTATCAGCTGCCTTTGCACTGGCTATTCCCTTGCCTGGAACATTCTTTCTGCAGATATCCATATGGATCATTCCTTCACCTACTCCAGCTCAAATGTCACCTGCTCAGTGAGTCTTTTCCTGACCACCCTGCTAAAATGCCACCATCTGGTATTTCACATTCCCTTTATCTTCTTTCTGAGCATGCATTGCCTTCTAGAAACTGTATAATTTAGTTATTTTGTATTATAGGTTCTCGGCTCCCTCTGATAGAGAGTAAGTTCCCGAGAGCAGAGCTAATTGTCTGATTGGTTTTCAGATGTATCCCAAGAACCCAGAACAGTGCCTAGCACATTGTATGGGATAAACAAACTCATTGAGTAAACCTGTTTAAAATAACAGGAATATCGTTAAACTCTCCTCACTTTGTGTTTGTCCTAAGAGAAAAGCAGCCATCACAAACAGCCTGACACATAAGCCTAAATTGAACCAAAATCAGAATAATGAGAAATAGCTGACTTTAATTTTTAGTGAGCTCCTACCTCATGTAATCAAACAGAGACTCATAAATTCTTTCTCACTCCATCTTCTTCTCAATGAGTGCTGAGAGTTTTCTCCCTTACTCCTTTAGGACCCAGTGTCTGAGTAATTAACTGCTGAAACCCCTTCTGCGCTAGCAGAAAGTTTAAAAATTCATGGCAGCAACAGGGCCTGGGCTTCATCAATATATTAATGAGCACAGGCAGTACGGGTGTCCTGCGTGAGGCTGAGAACCCATAGACTGTGTCGTTCGAGTTGCAAAGCTAAGAGATATTTAACTTCCTGAAAAAAGATCAAACATGCATCTGCTGAGGAAGCACACTCCATTTTCACATCACAGACCGCCTGTCCCTGGCCCTTCATCCTCAGAGCTCTTTCCCCACCACATCTGCATGAAAGCTCGCACCAACTTTGATAAGTTCAGATCCACTCACACGGTCTTGATCTCTTGTAAGTGGCTTCACTCTTGTTCTTATGAATGGGACTCCATGTGTTTCCAGACAAGGATTTGGGCTTCAGAGCCCAATTAGGCAGGTGAGTTTTCTGCACCAACCATTCCCTCCCCTTGCTGGAGAACACTCCAGAGTGTCAGAAAATTTTATAAGAGAGGATGTCAAGAGAGGTGAGAGTCTTCCACATATTTGAATACATCTCCCAATCCTAACTATATTCAAATAGAGAAAAGCCAAAAGACGGTTGCAAAAAAATGCGCACATAAAAAACATATGTTTATAGTAAATTAAAGCTTTAGCTCCCCAAAATTACAAGGCAACTATAACTGTCCTAGCCACAAAAAAGCTGCAAGCTTTATTTAAAAAATAATTTATAGGTTCCTATAAGCAGCATAAGCCAGGATTGGGACACAACCTTTGCATGATCAGACAATCACTTTGGCTTGCCTCTGACCATATCAAGACTTTCATTTGAAGGTCACGTCAAAAATCCACATGCAGGTTGCAGTGGTTGGAGCTGTATGCATCCCAGAAAAAAATGTTCTTAAACTCAATCCACTCATATGGGTATGAACACACTGTAGTAGGACTTTCTGATGAGGTTACTCCAGTTAAGGAATAGCCCATAATCCTATTACTGGAGTCCTTTATAAGTAGAATAAAATTCAAACAGACAGAGAGAGAGAGAGAGAGAGAGAGAGAGAGAGAGAGAGAAAGCCACAGAGGCAAGAAGCTGAAATTCAGTGGAACCTGGAAGAGAACTGAGAGGCCACCATGCGCATTGTCATATGACAGGGGCCCCAGCACCAAGGATCACCAGCAGCCAGGATCAGTTTTGGGGAGAAAGTATCACCTTGATTTGGACTTTTTTCCAGCCTCAAAACCATGAACTAATAAATTCCCATTGTTTATGCCAATCCATGGCATGGTATTTGTTTAAGCAGCCTAATGAAACTATACCAAAGGCCTTTGAGAACCTGAGGTCTGGAGTTAAATGGAGTGCTGGATTGAAACTGTTATGTACCCCAGAAGAGCCATGTCCTTTTAATCCTAATTCAGTATTGTAGGGTAGGACCTCTTGATTAGACTGTTTCCATGGAGATGTGACCCACCCACTTGTGGGCATGATCTTTTGATTAGATGGAGATGTGACCCTGCCATTCAAGGGGGTCTTAATTAGTTTACTGGAATCCTTAAAAGAGCCGACACAGAGAGCAGAGGGTTCATATGCTTGCATACAGACAGAAGAAGCTCAAAGAGGACAGGAGGTCACTGGAACCAGGAGCTGAAAGCAATGAAACCCGGGAGCAAAGGGCCAGCAGATGTAGCCATGTGCTTTCCCAAGTGACAGAGTAACTCTGGATGTTGCCTTTCCTCTGAGAAGATATCCTCTTACTGTTGTCTTAATCTGGACATTTCCATGGCCTTAGAAGTATAACTT
>PVIY010027288.1:0-34360 GCA_004026745.1 Myrmecophaga tridactyla | reverse complement strand
GCCGCGAGGCAGCTGCAGGTTGGCACGGACTGAGGGGGTGGGCTTGAGGTTTTGTGACGTACGCAGTTGCTAGGGGAGTAGGCAGATTACAAGTTGGCTAAGTGGGCGGAGCTGGAGGCTGGATGGCGGGAACCGTGAGGTGGGGGGAGGGTGGAGGCAGGGGAGGGAGGATAATCAAGCAGAAGAAGGACGGTGACAGCCCCATATGAGGATTTGACTGAATTTGGAACCAGTTAGCCATTTCAGTGCAAGTCAGGATTGGAAATGCAGTTATCCAGAAAGGAAATGTGGAAAATCCTATTGTTGATAGTTGGGAACCCAGTGTAGTACATGTGAAACTGACAATTTTTTTTTTTCAAGATCTGTATGAATGGAATCTCTGCAGCCCAGACTAAAAGGAACAGAGAAAGGACAGATTCAAGGAAAAATGACCTCAAGGGGAGAACCATGGAAGATGAGATCTGGAGCAAAGATATTTTCTTGGGTGAAGACAGCAGGCCCAACCATTTATGTAGAAAGGGTGAGTATGCCCAGGAGCATTTAGAAGGCTGACCTTATACCACCTTGTTTGGAAAAGTGCTGCTGCTCCAGTCTTCAGAGAAGGTGGAGCACGTTCTCTAGGGCTTGGGGAGTGTCTGGTTGCCACTCACTATTCTGAGGAGGTTGAGCCTGTGCCCCAGAGATTGTAGAGACCTTGACAACCACCCTGATGCTTGAGGAAGGTGGGGCCTAGAGTCTGGCTGCCATGCTAATGCTTCTTGAGGGTGAACCCTAGAGTTTGGCCTCCATTTGGATGTTGCATGATGAGGGTGGAGTGGAGAGCATGGCCATCTTCCCAGTGCCTAGAGATGTTGGAGCCCTCACCCCAGTGTTTGGAGAGAGTAGGGTTGCTGTTCAAGCCCTTGGAAGGGGTGGGGCTGGCACTCCATCAAGCCTGGAGGACAAAGCATCCTTTCTTAGATGACTCTTCTTTAAGTCATGGAATATACCCTTCATATTGTTTGATACCTGTAACCCTGTTTTCCTTCCAATTTCTCCCTATAGATACAAGAATGTTTATTCTATGACTGTCTCTCCTTTAAATATTGGAAGCAGATACACTGTACCAAGTTTCACAGGTTCACAGCCAGAGAGGAATTGTGTCCCAGGACAGACCATGCCTATAACTGATTTTGATGAGACTGTGTACTTAATATTGTTACCGAAGTGATTTAAGCCCTTTTAGATATTCTGATGGAATGATTGTATTTTGCATATGGAAAGAACATGGCTTTTGGGGGTTCAAAGGGTGGAGTATAATGGTTTGAAGGTTTTATGGACCCCAGAAAAGATGATGTCTTTAAAGCTAATCCATTCCTGTGGATGTAAACCTATCGTGTGTAGGACCTTTTGATTAGCTTATTTCAGTTGAGGCATGCCCCAGGTAGGTCTTATTCCTCTTACTGGAGTCCTTTATAAAAGGATGAAAAACAGAGAAAGACACAGAAGCTAAGAGAGAAAACCACAGAAACAGAGAGGAAGCCACTAAAGCCAGAAGCCAGAAGTAATGAAACCAAGAAGAGAAGGGAGAGACCAACAGATGCTGCCATGTACCTTGCCATCTGATAGAGGAGTCCAGACAGTTTCTTGATGATACGTTGATTTGGACATTTTCATGGCCTGATAACTGTAAGCTTGTAAACAAATACATTCCCATTGTTAAAAGCCAAAAAAAAAGAATACAAAGACTTGTACACAAATTTTTATGGAAGCTTTATTTAAAAAAGCTCTAAATTGGAAACAACCCAAATGTCCATGAAAGGAGATTGGATAAACCAACTGTGGAATATCCATGCAATAGAATACTACTCAGCAGTGAAAAGGATTGAACCATTGACTCATGCAATCTGGATGTATCTCAAAATACTATGCTGAATATGAAAGAAGCCAGACAAAAAAGGGTATATACTAGATGATTCCATTAAATCAAACTCTGAAAAATGTAGACTAATTTATAGTGATAGAAAGCCCATCAATGGTTGCTTGGTGACAGGTTGGAGGAGGTGAGAAGAAGGGATTACAAAAGGGCACAGGGAGACTTTTGGGATGATAGATATGTTCACTATTTGATTGAGTTGATGCTTTCATAGGTGTAGACCTAGATACAAATTTATCAAATATGAACACTTTAAATATGTGTAGTTTATCATAGGCCAATTTTACCTCAGTAAAGCTACAATATCGAAAATACAGAGTGATAAGTGCCTTGGAAGAAGTAAATTCAGGGTTTTACTGAATTTTATCAAAGCAGTACCTCAGAGCATTCCTTAACTGAAACTTCCTGGAAGTCATGGAGGAGGAGGGGATGCCTGGCCTGAGATTTGAAAATTGAGGACGTGCTATTTAGGTAAATGGGTGAGGAAGGGCGAGGAGAGCTCTCCACACTGAGGTGACACCAGATGCATAGGTTCTAAAGTGTGAAAGAATGTAGTATGTTCAGAGATCTGCAAGTGGTTAGCATAACTCAAACACATAATACTCTTGGAGAGGAGAGGAGAGAAGGGAGGAGAAAGGAAAGGAGAGAAGAAAAGAGAAGAAGGGAGAAGCAGACAATGAACCTCTTGGGTTCCTTCCAGCTATTTGAGTTTATGAAATCCTCATTAGAATGTGCTGCTTATTTGTGTAACCTGCTTGTCCAGGCATCCCCCTCCCTGGCTACAAAGCGAGGTCACATTTCCATTTATGTGCAAATGAAAATAATCTTCTGCCTCTCCAGTCAGAAATTCACCCTTTTCAAAGATCCCCAAGCTATTTGAGGGAGTCCCCAGATGGGGTCTCATATATGTTCACAAAACAATCTGTGCTCTTCCTTTCCTTCTCAACTCACACCTTTTGTCATCCTCTGCTTGGAGAAGCTGCACTGGTTTTCCTGTTCACAGCACCCATTGGGAGGAAGTTAGAGTTCACGCCAAGTTTACTGAAATACTGAGTGTGCCCAAAGCCATCAGTCTCGGGGATCAGATTGGGGGAAAAAAAATCTCGTGGTGAATCTATATCATCTCAGTTCAACTACGCAGAAATTACCTTTCACAGAATTCCCTTTTTTGTATAGGACCAGCTGAGCATTGCTCACAAGAGATATTTGGGGTGAGATTCAGAAGGTAGAAGTGAAGCAGCACTGTGAAAGCTCATGCATATTCGTCACTCATCTGTTTTTTGGGTAGGGTAGCTCCCATCGGATCTCCTGGGGGTCAACAACTCTTGCAAATCAGCCATGACATTGAGATTGGAGATGGTGAGAAAAAGATGCAGGTTCCATTTGCCCTTAGGGATCCCAGTTTGTCTTTGTGGTTTCCATTTTGTCCTCACCCCTGTCCACATCCAACTTTCCTTCCCAGCTGCTGTTCTACCAATTTCAAGCTCAACATTGGACAGAGGCCACAGGCTTCATGGAATGCTCTGCTACCTCCCCCAAATGCAGATGGTCTAACCCCTATAATAAATACTTTAGTTCTATATTATTTGCTACCGTCTGTCTCTTTAATTGAGCTCTGGCTAATTAAGGTTTCTTACCCAACTTTGTGCTACCCAGGCTCGGAGCTAGCTCTGCTTTGCCAAAACCCCTCATGACAGCAGAGTGGCCAATGTCTGACTATTACCCTAATAATCAGAGACTCAAATCCCAGGGCTGGATGGGGGAGATGTACTAATCCAATGTTGTCCCAACACCACCCAACCAAAGGCCTTCCTCCTCCCCCAATTAATAAAAACAAAAGCTTCCTGCTCTTCCATGGGTGTGAACAGATGCTCTGTGTGGGCGTATGTGGTTATGAAGGGGTGGTTTGCTGTCAGTACCAGCTGTCTTGGAGCCCTGCTCAGGCAGCCCCCAGTGCCCCAGTAGTCACTGTTAACTCCTCCCTGAGTCTTTGATTCTCCCGCTCAAACAGTCCCAGCAACTTGACCCTTTTCTCGTATGTCCTTGTTTTCACTTATTTCCTCTCCATGGCACTTTACGGGGTTTCTGAGATGGCTCCCCAGGCCTGCATGAGGAGCAAACTGACAGAAGGAACAGAGAGACAGAGAAGAGGGATTTCCAAACCTTCATATGTCGGGCAACACTATAGTGGCAAACCTGAGAAAGTGAGAAAATTCCAAGGACGGAGTTGTATGAACTACTACATGGGTAATTAAAGGACCTGAGTTTGAGTCCTCCTGTCTGAATCTTTCAGATTCTGGAGGAATCCTTCTTCTCTAACGACGTTCCTGTAGATTTAACAATATTTTCTTCCTACCGGTCCTGCAGGGCATTGTGAATATGATAAGGAGAAATTTTTCTGAGCTCTGAAATGCTCCGTTACCTGGTACAGTCCTTTTTAGACCTGGCAGCTCATCAGAACCCCCTCATTTGGGTTATCATTTATATACATATAACTAACACAACTTGCCAGCTCAACTGCCTCTTCCCCAATATTCTACATCCGTAGGCTGAGTGTGTCTGGAAATCTGCATTTATAAAAACAAAACAAAACTCTCAGGTGATTCTGATGTTAAACCAAGTGTAGGAACATCTGATCTAGTAAATAGTAGCTGAAGAAAAGGACCTTACAAGTTTAGTGATTCTGTCCATAAGGCAAAGGAAAATTGAAGCAATTATCGAGACAATTTCAGCAAAGAAATGCATTGTCATTGGAATTGTATGGACCAAGGGAAACTATTTCTTGGTCCAAGAGATATTGAGCAGAAAGCACACTGGTGAAGCAGAAATCTCACTTATGTAAATCCAGATCAAGCCTCAGGAAGAGGTGACAGTGGGGAGAAGTTGAGCAGAGAAGAAAGGGTTGCACTTTCTGACATTTCTACTTTTATTGTGGCTACTCTTATTCTGGGAGTCTTTTTAGTTCAGTTCATCTATTGTTAAGTATTCTCATATCTTACAAACCATAAATCCCCATTTTTGACATGGAAAAATGATTCTTGTCACTTATACCATGTACTGGCTTAACCATCATAGAATAGATTTGGGGGCAACTTTCAATTTTTCTCAGGATTTTAAAATCTTAAGGCATTTTTAAATTTATGTCTATTTTAGCATCATCATCAGCTGCCTTGCAACTAAGATGAGCGCATATCCCAGAAATCTCCGGGGAGGGGGTTGGTTTGCATATGTACTATTCTGCCTGTTGTCTCCTTGGTGCCACGTGACCAGTTGTTCCCCTGGTTCCTAATTTGAGTGTGGGAAATTAGGGCTCTGTCTTTAGAGACTACATGATGCATGCAACCCGTTTTAGGTCACTATTCCAGGGTCTGCATTTGCTGGATGGAGAGTTTTCTTCAACCTCACAGGTTTCCTGTGAGGAAAAAGCTGTGGTCTATTTTCATTCCATCAAATCTTTTAGTTCACTGTTTATTGTCGTGCTCTGCTTAGTCACCCCAAGAGAAATGGGGGCTCCACAGGCTCTGTTATTACATTTCCTGTGAACACTGACTCAGTGCTGCCACCTCGTGGCCGGGCAAACTCTAAAATCAGTGATGTCAGAGCAACCTTCTGAAAAGGAGTCCGAACTTTATTCTCTCTGTGCAGCAAAAAAAATTTACCGTAATTCCTAACAACTGTGACATCCTTGATTTTCTGTTTTCTGAATGAAGAAAGTAATTGCTACTTTACTAAGGTGTAGTGAATTCCTTTAAAGAGAAAAATTTCGTACTTGTTCTGTTTTTACTTATTTTAGGATCAGTCCTTAGGTAACATGTAAAAAAAAAATTTTATTGATATATATTATATAGTCATATATCATGTAATCACCCAAAGTGCACAATCAATGGCTCACAATATCATCATATAACTGTACATTTATCATCACAGTCGACTTTTTTTCCTTCTTTATGAAAAATAACATACGTACAAAAAAGCAATAATTTCAAAGCACACAGCAGCAATTAGTTGTAGAACAGATTTCAGTGTTTGGTATGGGTTACAATTCTACAATTTTAGGTTTTTACTTCCAGCTACTCTAAGATACTGGAGACTAAAAGAAATATCAATATAATGATTCCGTTATCATACTCATTTGTTAAACCCTACCTTCTCTGTGTAACTCCACCATCACCGTTAGGCAATATTATGAGCCAATGTTTGAGAAGTTTGGAATGACAGCCTTAAAAATAACTATACTATTCTAGGTCAGAAAGAGAGATTTATAGTGGAAACAGGTGATTTTAGTTCAGGGGCAGAGGTTCTAGTGGTAGCTGCACTAGCAGCCTTGGCTGTACCCGGGAACTTGTTAGACTGTCTCTTCTTGGCCCCCAGCCCAGATCTACTGAATCCACATCTCTGGGAGCGGGGCCTGGAAATCTGTGTTTTAAGGCAATTCTAATGCACACACGTTAGAGTTCTGGGGAATAGAAGCCATGCTTAAGCAAAGGTGAAGGGGATCTCACTCAGGGTCCATTTGGCTCTCCATTATACTCACTCATCTTCAGTTCCCTTTCTCTGTGTCATTTATTCAATAACCCTCAGATTCACTGAGTGGCTAGTATGGACAACTCACTGTTTCAGGTGAAATGGACATAGGAATTGGTAGGAACTAGGGCCCAAGACTTTGCATTTCCAACGATTTCCCAGGTGACGCTGCTGCTGCGGCTGCTCTGGAGATGACATTCTGGGAACCTTGTCCTCCATGTAAGAGCAGCAGGCTGGGAGGCCCATGTGGTTTTCAGATGGCGAGTACAACTGAGGCTTCTGTGTGGCTGGGCGATATGCTTCTCATCCCTTCCTGCCTCTTACTGTTGGCACTCAGAAGGTACCGTTATTTGAATTGAACTCCAGTCCATTATAAAGAGAATAAAATAACGTGAGTGATTTCGCCACCCAAAGGTTAGGGAATTCAGAAGCCAAAGCAGACATGTGATTATTAAAAAGCCTTAGAAAAAAATTGGCAATAGTCTCAGAAATTCCAGCCATACATTAAAAGGTCTGTTTCGTGCTCCAAGAGCTCCCAACCTTATCAGCACCTCCTGTGAGCCAGCACACCCACCTCCTGTTTAATTTGCCATTTATGTTCAGTTGGTCCAGCGAGTAATGTGAGAATAAATAAGAGCAGCAAACCAAACTGCATTTGTGGGCATAGTTATACAGTAAGAAATCTCAGAGCTGGACGCAAAGCCCTAATTGCAGATCAGAATAAAAATGTTTGCTTGTAAGTCATATGCAGACTGTACTATCTGCTGAATATAAACAGCTCCTCTGATCAGTCTTCTAGTCTGCATTGCCTGGGAACTTAAAAGCTGGGTTTTGCTTCACAAAAAGTCAACTCATACCGAGGTGAGTGAGGCAGCCTAATATGGTGGAAATATATAGGACTTTGGGCTCAGGCAAAGCTGTTTCAAAGTCTTTTGTACCTTGTGGGAAGTTACTTGATCTTTCCAAATCTCATTCTCTTCCCCTGTAAACTTGGGATGATGCAACCTACTTTGTGCGGTAGTTTTTTTTTTTTTTAATGAACAAAAGCTAATGTATTGTTCATTGTTTTGTTATTTTCCAGGACTCTGTAAATTTATTTTTTGTGCTAGTTTAGATCTTATTATTTTGATAGGATTTTAAAAATGCAATTGTATTATCTCTGAGATATATTCGCACACCAAATAATCCACCCAAAGTATACAATCAGTGGCTCACAGTATCTTCATATTGTTGTGCATTCATCACCACAATCAATTTTAGAACATCTTCATTATTCTAAGAAAAAAAATTTTTTAGAAATCCAAAACATTACATACCCCTTACCCCCTCCATTATTTATTTATTTATGTCTTTATTTTCTTACTCATCAGCCCAAATGCTGGATAAAGGAAGTGTCTGACACAAGCTTTTCACAATCACACTATCAAATGATAAAAGGTATATAGATGTGCAATTATCATCAATAATCCAGTCTACTGGAGTATAGCTCAACAGTTTCAGGTATTTCCTCCTAACTTTTCTAATACACCATCAGCTAAAAAAGGGATATCTATATCCTGCATAAGAATAACCTCCAGGATAACCTCTCGGCTCTATTTGAAATCTCTCAGCAACTGAACTTTGTTTTACTTCATTTCTTTTCCCGGTCTTGGTCAAGATGGCTTTCTCAATCCCACAATGCCGGGGCCAGACTCATCCCTGGGAGTTGTCCCACATTGCCAGGAAGATTGACACCCCTTGGAGTCACGTCCCACATAGGGGGAGGGTAGTGAGTTTATTTGCTGAGTTGGTTGAGAGTGAGAGGTGTGTGGTCGTTTTAAAGATCAAATGACAATTGATCCTTAAATAAGGCACATCGTAGGTGTTCAATATGTAGTAGCTATTCCTAAGCTCCCAATTTCAAAGGCCTGGGGCCAGGAGAGGCCATGTGCTAGTTTTCTGGGCCTGCCAGAATGAAGTACCATAACTGGGGTGGCTTAAAACAACATAAATTTATTCTCTCACCGTTCTAGAGTCTAGAAGTCTGAGCTCAAGGTGTCAGCATGGCCATGCTCCCCCTGAAGGCTCTAGGAGAGGATACTTCCTTGCTTCTTTCTAGGTTCTGGTGGTTACTGGCAATCCTTGTGATTTCTTGGCTTGTGGTAGTATAACACCAATCTCTGCTTCTTTCTTGATATGGCCATTCTCCCTCTATGCAGAGGCAGCTGGGAGGAGCATTTGGGCTCAAGTAGTGAAGGTGGGAGAGTCATGGTGACGACATGTGTGGGATGTCTGGGCTCTCAGGAGGATGGGATGGAAAGAAAGAAGGGATGCTTAGAAAAGAGGGGAGGGTGGGTTTCAGACACTGGAGACTGTAATTTTTCTGAAGACAAGTTCTCTGGGTGGGTCCCACTGTGAAGCCCCTTTCGTAGACCGTGAGGCTGATTCTTTTATGTTGTGGCCCCACTCCTTAAGGATTTTGTAATTGAACATATGAGAATCCAGATGAGGAAAAAAATTACACTGGTGACAGTGCGATGCATATATGGTGGAAAGGGTTTTGGCTATGGAGTCAGATTTTTTCCTTTGTTTGAATCCATATCTGAATGACTGAAGCTGAATGACTTTAAGTAATCTTAAAATGCGGTTAATCATCTATCTGTCTCATAGGGCAGTTGTGAGGAATTACAGGGACAATGCAAGGGAACATTTACCAGAATGCCAATTTTATGGCTAGTACGCAAATATTAACACTATAACGATACAGAGCTTTTCTCTCCAGACTCCCCTGAATGGAGTTTTAGCTTTGTGACCTTAGGAGGTTCACCTACTCTTTCTGACCCTCTGTGGCTTCAGCGCTTAGAAACAGACATAGTCCCAGCTGCTGGCAGGCAAGGGTGCGGATCACGTGACTTACGTTGTAGGGTTCTGACTGTGTACAGACAAGGCCATTCATTTTGAGACTGAGTTGGGGGTGGGCCTGGGTTAGGGTGTTTTTTGGGGATGGAGTGCCCAAGACGGGGTATGATGCTCATCTAGGGAAATTCGTTTGGAAAGAAGCACATCTTCTATTTTGATTGAGAAGAAACGGAGAGGGGACGTAGTCTAGCAGGCCCCAGACAGGGTTGTCTGATGACACTTTGTGGCTGCGTGTCTCGAATGGAAATAAGACATTTTCACTCTCTGTGACTCCCACCGGCTCAGGTCCAGATTTTCAGCCCAGGCTGTGTTTGCACCTGTCACTTATGTCCTCACTTGACTTTTGGCTAAGCTGCCACAGCAACTGGGACCTGAAAAATGGCCCTGACATTGCATGGACCCACTTTCCAAATATTGTTGAATACCATTAGTTAGTTCATTGGACATTTACTGAACACTGACTCTATTTTAGGTGCTAGGGATTCAGTGGGGGAACAAAACAGATGCAAGTCCTGTTCTCAGAGTCCTTTAGGGGATAAAGGCAATATCCAAATAGTAGCCTACATACATGTATAATTAAGAGTTTTGCTGTGAATTAAAGGTTCAGAATGCTAGGAGATAGTGCAATAGGATAAAATCTAATTAGATTGGGGTTCAGGAGCACAAAAGAAAGGAAAAGATACTCAGACTAGGAGAAAACAACATTGGACTGAAGTGGGGCAGGAAAGACAAGCTTTCTTTTTCTTTTTAAATATAACGCCCCTCCCCTGGCATTGGCCATGGGAAAAGCAGTTCCTTTGCTTCCTGATATTATTGTACTCTGAATACATACACTTTGTGCACACTCACAGCCCCATTCATTTGCATCCCTTCTTCACTTGCTCCTGCTTATATGAATGTTAACTTTAGGCTCAGCTCTCATTCCGCGTCTTTTATAAAGCCTTCCTGACTCTTCTGCTCTCAAAGTTCTCTCTTCCTGTAGACTTTAATCAGGGTCTGCCTGAGCTGCTCCTTCTGCCCTGATTCCCTTTGTCACATTATTAATTCTGTGTGAGGCATGCTTGTTAATCTCTCCAATAAGAATATTGACGAAGTCATAGAAGGTTAGAACTAAAAAAGCCATTGCAGATCTTATTCTCCAACTCACTCCTCCTGAATAAGTTAAAACTGAAACCCAGAGAAATGAAAGGACTCCCCCCCCCTAGTCACTGGATGGGAATCTAGGACTATGCTAAAGTCTTATTTTATTTTTGTAGCTTTCCACTGCATTTATCAGGATGTTTTTTCCAGAGTCAGAATTCAATGTATGTTTCTCACTGATGAATTTTTCCTCTTCTTCCACCATACATGTACATCTCATGTCCTTCCACCATACATGTACATCTCATGTCCTTCCATCGCTCGGGGCTGGCAGTGGTGTGAACTGGCATTATCATTTAGCTTCTTTGTGCTGCTTGATTACCTTGTCTGTCTAAGTAAAGTAATCCCAGAGAACAAGCATTTATTAAATACCTCCTGTATGTTCAGAACTTTGCGAAGCACTGGCAATATAAAGTTGATAAAACAGATATGGTCTCTATCTTAGGGGATTACAGAGTGGTAGAAAGTGGTGTAGGAGTAATTACAATATAGCAAACATATAACTAAGGAAGGTATATGCAACATATGGAAATATAGATCAGACCAACCAATTTTGTCTGGGGGAGTTGGAAAAGTTCATTAATACCTTCTCTACTTACTTCAATGTTGTATTAGGAGATTCCCAATGAGATAATGCAGTGAAAGTGTGGTGGAAAAATACATAAAACACACTATCCAAACTGAAGGTAGTATGGTTTGGGAAGGTTTAGAGAGAGGTCAAAGAAGAAAATGATGGCTGGTGGAAAGAGGAGAACAGTCCTCTTTTCTGATTTTACACAGATTAAGGTCAGGTCTATGGCTACAGACCATTGAGCCACACTGTCCAGCCAGTAAATTGAGCTTCTTGTCTCAGGAATGACCAAACTTATTCATCCTGTTAACATAGCTGAAAACAGCTGGAAGCACTCTGTGAACTTGGAAGTAGGCTCCCATTTTAAGAAAATGGTTGAGGAGACCCTAACAGAGGAGCAGATGGATGTCAGTGGGGATTGGACCTTTGGAGTGGGAAACCTGTAGCTTTGATCATGCAGTCAGAGCAGCAAGTCCTAATGGGCTGGTGAGAGAGTCACTTGTCCCCCCTTGTCCCCTGCATCCTAGAACCATGGATATTTGAATATTGTGTTGTTTTGAAATAAGTAGTTTGCAAACATGAGCAGCTGACACAATGAAAACTCAAAAGTTTAGAGACTTATTCCTTAGTTAGGATTCACAATAGCATGCACCAAAGGATATTGCTCAAAGCAAAGCAATTATGTATGGTAAAAGTCTGACATTATCCAAGGAGATGTTCTTTTTGAAAAACAAATCTCTCAGTATTAATTTGCGGCACTGTGGCTTCTGTTACTGTCCAGACTCAGACAGGACTGTCCAACCCAGCACTGCAAGTAAGAAGGAAAAGTGACCACAGAGCTCCCTCTGGTGGTGAGGCAAACCCACTACAGTTCACAGCCTGGTAGGAAACCCAGAAATCTTAGCATCATGATGAAGAACTGTTTTCATTGTGCTAGGAGTGGAGGGACATCTCCTTTGAGATAATGTTCTAAGGGTCTTCTTTCTTGTCTATGAGGCAATAAAACAGGAAAGTAAGGTTCATTATTGGAGTGAACAGGACGCCAGAACAATCCCAATATAAAAATTACTGTGACTGCGGGCCAAGTAAACCTGAACTAACGGCCCTTTGCCTTCTACAGCATCTCTCTTCTTTGCTTCCTCCACTTAGCTGACATTAACCAGCAAGGGGTACCTTTCTTTGAAGTTGCGTCTGTGCTGTACTGCTGTGATAACAGCAGTGCTTGTGGTGCCTCTCAAACCACAAGAGGTCTCCTCCTTGTGACTCAGTGTGTCTTTAGGAAGTGCAGATGGGAAGAGGAAGACTGGAAGGGAGATAATTCAAATGGCCCATGGTTCTCACACCCAAGGGGAATGGATTCTTTCTCTGCTGACCAATACAGACGTCGCCTTGGCTCTTGGAAGAGGGCCCTTTGTGACAAAGGGCCTGTGATGTCTGGGGTCATGTCTGGAGCTGCCCTTAGCTCACCCTCATGGTGGCTGTGTGATGCCTAAGTTTCAGTAAACACGAGAAGGGACTCTGTCCAAATGGTGGCACCTCGATGCTGCCTGGTTTCATACGTCTTTGATTAAAAATGACACCAGACACCTGAGGCCAGCTGGAGATGATCCCACTGGCAATTCAACAGGACACACTTTCCTGGTCTGTGCCTGTGCATCCTTGGTCATTGTATGATCCTTTTAGGCTGGTCATTTTGTGTCATGATGCAACAGCAAATTCACATCAGAAGGCTTAGATCTGACCACTCCCACTTTGCAAATAATTGGGGCAGACCTGCGATTATTGCAGTAGATGTTGAAACGATAGGTATTTCTTACTGATCCTCTGTCTAGATGTTCTATCTATGATGAAAGTGGTGTATTGAAGTCTCCAACTATAACTATAGAGACTTCCATTGCTCCTTTCAGTTTTGCCAGTGTTTGGCTCAGGTATTTTGGGGTACCCTGGTCAAGTGCATAAATATTTATGATTGTTGGGGGTCAAGGGTAGTTTGGGGGGTGCGAGGGTAGTTCAGTGGTAGAATTCTCACCTGCCATGCAGGAGACCCGAGTTCAATTCCCGGCCCATGCCCTTCCCCCAAAACAAACAAAGAAGACATTCAACAAATGGTGCTGTAGTATCGGGATACTCACATGGAAAAATATGAAATGTGACCCTGCCATACAGCATACCAAAAAAAAAAACCTGTGATTGTTATGTCTTTTTGGTAGGTTGCCCCTTTTGTTAATATATAATGTCATTCTTTGTCTCTTACAACATTTTGCTATACCTTTATTTCTGATCTATGAGTTTTAGATAGTATTTTTTAATTCCCAGTGTGAAAAATGAGGATTTAACTCGTTTATGCTATACCCAACCTTACCTCACCTCTCTTCTTTCTCCTTCCATCAAATATTGGATAGTTATCATTGTATTAGGATGCTAAATAGACTCCCCAACCTTCACTGGAAGCTGTGAAAGTTGAAAACAATGGAAGACAGATATCCCCACATTCTAGAAATGCTAAACCACATACATGTAGGATCTGCTAAAAGAACATCCCCATGGAATGTAGCCCATCACCACCTTCTAGTGATAAGTGGGAGCAGGGAAGAGTGGTGGGAGATTTCTTTGGGCCTGTGGGATGGTGGGTGTTTCCTTCTCACCTCAAACCAAAGGAAAGGAGTCTTTGAGGTCACCGCTCAGAAAGATGTTCTCTGCCAGAAAAAGAGATTGGAAAATGTTTTCAACCATACGAACCACATCCTCTTAGTCTCCTTTGATGTGAATATTGCTTATGGTTTCTCTCTGAGGCCCTGGATTCTAGAACTATGGGTCCAGTTTTGCCTTTCCCAGCTTAATTGATGGCTGATTTAGACCCCTTGTCCAAGGGTGTACACTGACCTCATTTCCTGTCAGTGACATTGAACCATGCCTTCACCTGATGCACATCACATCCTCTAGGACCTTTTTTTCAAAGTTTAGATAAAGTTGCATGGAAGCCAGGTCTTTGTGAATAGGGGACATGGACTTCTTCTCTACCCAAGAACTCAAGCTTTCAAACTCTTCTTGAATCAAATTGGGTTCCACTCAGCCTTTCTCACTCCTTTACTCTGACCAAATGATGCTCTGTAGCCCCCCAACGGTTGTTTCTTCTCCCTGTCCAAGGACGGCCAAGAGTTTTTTTTTTTTTTTTTTTTTTTTTACCTCTAAGTGCCAATTTAATTAGTATTTGGTGGTGTCTGCCATGAGTGCTGTGAAAAGTTAGATTTCTGTGGGGGGCACCATGGCTGAATACCCAACATCCATTCCAGCCCAGATGGATGAATCTAAAACAGCCAGAATCATCTTCCCTAGGAAAGGGCAAGATGCCCAACTCTGGACACTAAGGTGTGATGGGAAGACTTCACTTTTTTCCCTGGAACTTGTCAGCCTGGATATGATATCTGGGACTGCTACAGCCATCTTACAACCAGTACAAAGATGAAGCCAACTTCAAGGATGGCAGAAAAGACAGATGGAGAGAGACCAGGTCATTGATGACTTCAGTGAGTCACTGAATCAGCCAACCTTAAAACCCAACCCACTTCTGGAACTCTAGACTTCCTCTTATATGAGATAATACACTTCCATATTGTTCTTTAAACCAGTTCAAATCAAGGTTTCTGTTACTTGCAGCTGAACTCAAATTAACTATACAATTTCTAAAGTCATTTCTGGACTCCGTGGGTAAGGAAGTTGGAATTGATTAGCTGTGCTTGTCAAAGGTGGAGGTGTGGGCATTTGCCATCTAGAACCCTCTAGCTCCTTTCTAGCATCTTGTATGGAGTTTCTCTATTTTGTTTTTTAAACCCTTTTCTTCTACCCGAAATGGCACATTTAATATGCACACAGCAATTGCTGCATAATATGAATACCCCTTCTTAATATACCTCATTCTAGGCCTTAGCTTCCTGAACTGCCCAATGTAGTCTACAGCCCACTTTTTATTCTGTTCCTTCTGACTCCTGTGGCTACTGAACTTTTTGTAAACTTGTCTTTTCCCTGATGTAGAGATTTAAAAATCCACCATGGTGATAGGATGAGGAAACAGCATCTGACCACATATTCAAAGCACAGGTGAATGGTGCTGCCAATATTAGATTGGAGGCTGGACTGGCTGCTGTACCTGTGACCCATCAATTGCTAGTGCTAATGTGGCTGATCTGAAAACTAGCCAGGTTCCCAAGCCCTCACTGGCTTGTGTCAACCCTCCAGAAGGTATATGCTTGGCGAAAGAGGAGGACCTTTCTCGAGAAGGAAGAGTAGTCCTTTGGACATGGATATGTAAATACCATACTGATGACATGTAGAAACACAGCTTTTGAGCTTCTCAGCTGCTGACAATGTATTATGACCCTCTCTTAATTTCTGGAGTCCTTAATGCATTTTCTAGGTCTATAAATGAGACTGACTGGAGGTTGAGTGAAAACATCAGGGCTGCCATTTCTTAGGTCTTTTATTTTTTATTTAACTTGGAAACAAGTTGAAGGGGATCAAACCCAGTGATGCTTGTAAATTCAACAGAGAACAGGGAAGTATACAGAGGTGTGGCTTGTGGAAGAGTTCATGGCATCCCTTGGCAACACACTCTCACTTTTATCCTGCTTGCTAATTGACTACAAACTACGTATGTATTGCAAAGCTCAATTATTGATTGAGAGAAGAGTGAAAAGGGTAGCTTCTCTAATTAAAACCGATTGGAGCTGTGAAAGTTTAATTAATTGGATGCATGTCACTTCATTTCCATGTTATGTTGTGCACAGCACTCTGTTTTCATAATTAACATGTTGTGTTGGCGTGGCGGGTGCCTCTCTAATTAGCAGTCTGCGGGAAAAGTGAGCAGGCAGAGTGGGTGCAAAGAGAAGTCCCAGCACAAGTCCACGGTCTGTTTTCTCTTTGGCCTGTTTCTTGCTGCTTCCTACCACCTTTTGTTTAGTTACTGATTTTTTGGTCTTCAGGATCTTCCTAGAGACTACTGTTTATTTGGTTGTTTCCATCAGAGGATAGGAGGCTTCGTGACACTTCCAGAGATTGCAAGTGAGACTCCCACCCAGCAAATGAGGGTCACATCAGTCAGAACTCACATTCTCTCCACTCATGCCTTGTTGGGCTACCAACACTTGCCCACTTAACAAAGACATACCTCCCACCGGGTCCTCTAAGTGCAATGTATGGTGATAGGTAGATGGCTTTGAGTCCAGATTCCACCTTCTTACTAGATGACCTTAGGGAAATTAACCTAAGTTCTCTGTGCCTCAGTTTCCTCATTTGTAAAATGAGAATACTCAGACCTTCCTCCTAGGTGTAGTGAAAACTAAATGAAACAATGTAAATATCATACTTAGCACTTATTATATTTAAATTAGATTTATTGAACAATCTTCTCTCTCTTCTTTATAGCAGTTTTCTTTTTTTAAGTCCTTATTGGAACGGCAGTATTGGAAATTGTAACTCCTAACCCACCTCACCCCAGTGCCCTTCTCCTCAAATCCATGTTCTTAATTGGATTCAGAATTTTTTTTTTCTAAAATGAACAGTTGATACATGAATACCTTGGTGAGACCCATAAAGATGCCCTCTTGCTCAGGCGATGGCGTTTAAACTCTCTGGCATAGGAATTCCAACTCCTGCATAAGCTGGAGCTGGCTGTGTGGCCAGCCTCATCTCCTGTGGCTCCTCCCTCAGCTCTCCCATCCCAACCCCACGATGTCCTCACACCTGATACCTCTGGGATATCGCCACGTGCCATTTCCTGAGTACAATATGCTCTTTTTCTTACCCATATTGTCCTTCCTGCTCAGAAGGCTCCTTTTTCTGTGACAAGGAAAATCCTATTTTCCCCCCAAATTCTGCTTAAACATCTCATTTTGGGTGACGTCATCTGTCTCCCCACAGTTTGGAGTCTCTCTTCCTGACCTAGGCGGGAAGTTCTCATGGGCTGGGACTGGGTCTTGGTCATCTTTGTATGGACAGCGCCTAGCAAGAGTGTGTATGAAGCAGGTTTTAAATAAGTGGTTGTTGAATGACAGAAAGATCCATGGTTTTCTTCATGTGGGATTACTATTTAGTGGCTGCCTTCCCAGTAGGTTGTTGGCTCCACTTGGGGAGAGGATATTTCTGTTTTGTTCTAGATTGTTCCCTGTGCCTGGCAAAAGGTAGGTGCTCATTCACTAAATGAAATTTGCATAGCACCTGTTCTATATAATGCATAGAATTTGTGGTGAGGGCAAGTTAATGATGAATGCAAAATTTCTTTAGATTGAAAATTATGACAACATTATTTATGATAGAACAATAATTGCTATTGGCATTATTACCACACAATAATCTATTATTATTATTGGAAAGTGTGCTGTTACTCTTTTGGAGATTTTTGGAGGAGCAGTGGCATCTGGGCCCTTTGTGTATGTTGTCTTTACAACTGGGGTTGTATCTCTGCAGAGACCCCTGAGCCTGCTCTTGGAGAAGAATCCTGAAGTCTTTGCTCAGCATAAATGCTCAGCATAAATGAGCTGCTCATGCATCTCATCCTGTCCCTTTTAAAAAATCTTATAACCCTCTGATTTCCCTAAATGTTATTCTCCTATGTTAGTATAATATATAATAAATAATGCATCCTTATAATTTTAGAAAATCATTTTATATCCAGGCAGTTGTATAGAGTCTAATCAATATTTATACTTATTCAAGGAGTTTTCTCTTTTTTTAATTAGGAAAGATTTATTTTTTCTTCTTATGCCTGTTTGACCTTGTATCAAATAACAAGTCTTTTCCTTACTGTAAAACCTATAAAACAAAACCTGGCCATGAAAATTATCATCTTCATCCCTTCTCACTAAGGTGTGCTTAAGGGAACTAAGCTGACATTCCTTTTTCCACTTTTGCTAGTTCTTCACATGTGAATATAGTTCAGAAAACTGGATAATGGACCAGGCCTGCCATATCCAGCCCAATGCCAGTGTAATGCTCTCAGCAGTATTTACAGTGCTGGGAGCTTGAACTTATAATGACCCAAGGTTAGTAAAAATAACTCTGGAGACCAAAGATTCCCTTCCTCCAAACCAAAATCTAAAATTAGTTAAAAAAAATCAGATCATGAATGATTTCCCAAGTAGATCTTAAATCTGATAGAAAAGCAATGAAAGCTGGACTTGGGGAGTTTGACTAGGCTGTGAAGTATAGGGTTGAAAGCCTGGGATCCGATATCTGGGGTCTTCACTGGCTCTGGCATTGGTTGGGGTGTGACAGGGAGATGCCACTCAACTTTCCTGGCTTCCTTTCCTTATCGGTTTAATGAAGAGGCTGGCCCTGAGGTTCCACCTGAGTCGGCAGCCACCTGGTCCACAGAACACTTAACTGTGCTTCTATGCACCAGGCTCCAGGAACCTCAATGAAGGAGACTTGCTGGCCAAGGTATCAGTTCAAAACATGGACGTGCTTGGCACCCAGTCCCCAACCAGACTGCCTGTCTGCCTTTACCATGAATGTTTTGTGTGTGTTGAGCCAGGGTCACCAGTCTGGCCTCCTACTCCCCAGAATGTGTTTCCCTTTGGCCCCGTATACCCTATCATGCCAAGTGCTTTTGGTGGGATCCATCCCAGTGCAGAATATAGGAGAACTTTTAAAAACATTGGCTTTTGAAAGAAGAGTAAATGGTCAGAGTTTAGCTTTCTTTCCTCGCAGGAGGTTCCCTGGCTCCCTGTCTTCTGCCTGGCACAGCATAGAGTTTTCAGGGGCTATCTGGACAGGAAGTTTAAGCCAGTTCCGCAGATGGTCCTTTTAGAGCAAAGGGTGTCTCCTCCCTAACTAAGAAGCCCCCTTTAGTGTCCAAGGAAGAGCCAGAGAAAATCTACTACAAGGCCACATTCTGTGCTCATTCAGAAAGTAGAGGCAACTTTTCCTACAGACTTCTGAAAATATCTCTTGAAAATGAGCCACTTGTGATTGAATCATGTAGCCAGCCTTCAGATTCCTAGGGTGAGGATGATGATTCCTTTGTTCTATTTCTGCTGGAGGACAAACAACCATGCTATATATTATTGAGATTAGATTCTAGAATGTCCAGGGATATGAATGGATAGTCATTGCATGGTCTCCTGACCATTCTCATGGTATTCAATAAATATGGTATGCAGCAACAAGAGCAGTTCTGAAGAAGAAGTTTGGAGGTGGCCACATTAAAGATGAAGGATTTGGAACAGTAAAGGAAGATGTATCATTACATGGGTATAAAAATATTTGCTATCACAATCTTCCCCTGCCCCATTGAGTGCAGCAGTGAAAGAATTACAACAGATTAAAATTAATGAGGTACAAACTGCTGTGAGTGCGGACATTAAGCATCAAACATTACAAGCATTTCCTATTTCTTGAGAAGCTTTTCAGGCTTAGGAAAAATTGAATAACAGACAGCTCAGCTATGTGCAGTTGGAAATAGATATAAAAAATGAAATTATAATTTTAGCCATATAGAACTAAAAGATTTGCCAAAGAAGATTCCCAAGGATTCAGTTATCATTTCTTTCTGTGGAACATTCTCATGAAGAAAACCATTTGGGTCCATAGTTTTTATTTATTTGATGCTTGGATATGCATGGAATTTAAGAAAACAGATGCTGATTCTAGCTGCAAGAACCCTTTGCTAGAAACTGTAGAAAAATAACTACAAATGGATGTAATTAGAAAGATTGAGATGGATAATTGAGATGAATTGACTGCAGACTTCTTTTATGAAGAAGAAGTATACCCCAAGCAATATACTCACAAGCAAAGTTTTGCAAAATCAAAGTTATTGTGGGCAGAAAGAGGATTCGAAGACTAATTTGGGGCCCAACTGAACCTGAAGCCACTGCTGATTGAAATTATCATATTAAAAATTGCAATACTGAGTTTTTTAAAAGTCTAGCTTTTGGTACAGGAGACCCAAAATCATTCCATGTTGATATATAGTAGGGAAAAATTGTAATAAAAAATAGCACTTTTCACTACTGTGGGTTTTTAAAACTAATGTTATAGAAGACTCATGAATTCTATTTTTGTGTTAAAGCTAAATAATGGGTCAACAAAGTAATATTTAATTTTGGCCCAGTTTTAATAGAACGACGATTCCACGCTTTCACATAATTCTTAAACTTTTATATTGTAAGGCCAATTCCAGAAAGTAAATGTCTCAAAGTAAGATACACTTCTCACTCCTTAGTGAGACATCTGAATGTTTTTTTTAGGGTGAGAGAAAGACCTTAAAATATTCATACTACTTAATGAATGTGTTAAGGACCAGGTTAGATTATTTTCTAAGCTGAAAACTTATTGTGCCTAGCAAAGGTGGACAATTGCTTATTTTTTTGAGGAGCAGTACTAACTTTGTCAGAGTGTGGGATATGTCTGCAGCTTTGAAACACATAATGCCTTATAGTAGGGTGAAAAAAAAAAAAAGGAATAGCAATTAGGAAGGTTCTGAGGCACTGTGATGGGACAAAAGAGGCCAGTGTGTGTAGGATGGAGAGGGAAGGGAATGGGGGGGGGGGGGGGGGGGGGGGGATGGGGATTGTGGGTAGGTAGGGAATGGATGGGGCAGAGCTGGGAGGCCACAGGAAGACACTTGTCTTTTATCCTAAAAGAGTGGTTCTTCAACTTCAGTGAGCACTAGAATCACCTTTAGGGCTTTTCAGTCTCAGACTGATTGCTTCTGATAAAGTGAAATTTGGGAATTTGCTTTTCAAAAAAGTTTCCAGAATCAACAAGTTCTACTGATTCTGCTTTTGAGAATCGCTGTGCCAAGGCCAAACGGCTTCAAGAGAGTATGATCTTAATGAGTGTTATATTGAATTAACCCAAATCTTCCTTGAAATATTCACATACCATGATTAAAAACCACTGGATGTGTTGAGTACCATAGAAAACACTATAGTGGTGAGGCTTTAAATTGGTGCTTCTCAGTGTGGTTTACAAATCACCTTGGAATTACCCAGACCCTGCTACTCCAAATGTGGCCCCCACACCAGCAGTACCTGTGTGTTTATTGGAAATGCAGAATCTCAGGCCCCACTGTAGACCAACTGGACCAGAATCTACTCTTTATCAAAGTTCCCTGGGTGCTTTGGGTGCACAATACAGGTTGAGAAGCATTGCTTAAGGGGTTTCCCAGATGTGCCTCTGGGGTGGTTGTCACTGGGGTTGGGGTTGGGGAGGTGGGATATGCTGTTATTATATCCAGAATTGTTGCACTAGCTCAGCCCAGGTGTTGGGGTGCATGTATAGTCAACTTTTTGATGATCAATGTGCAATTTACTTCTTTAACTTCTTTATGTCAGAGGAAGTATGCAAGGTTTGGGGAATTGATCAAAACCTTTTGGTTATTTCCACTATTTGATTATTGCTAAAATGGAGGAGCAAAAATGGGAAAGCACATATTGTATGATTCCATTTTTATGAAATGCCTGGAAAAGGCTTGAAATTTATAGCCCAACTGGAAAAGCCCAGTACTGTATTTCTCAGGGTTCAGGGGGTCAGTGAAATGAAAATATTTGGCAGTGTCTTATTTCCTGGCAACCATCTCTAATAGTATCCTTTCCAAAAGGCTTAGTATGTTTTAGGTATTTTTAAAAGGCTTTATTGAAATGTAATTCACAAACAATACAATTCACGCATTTGAAGTGTACAGTTCAGTTCTTTTTAGGATGTTTACAGTTACGCAGCCATCATCCCAATCTAGGTTTACAACATTTTCATCACCCACAAAAGAAACCCTGTACCCAACCAACAGTTGTCACTCCCTGTGACCTCCCACCCCCCGCCAGCTTTAGGCAACCACTAATCTACTTTCAGTCTCTGTGGATTTGCCTTTTCCAGGCATTTCATAAAAATGGAATCATACAATATGTGTTATTTCGTATGTGGCTTATTTCACTTAGCATAAGGTTTTCAAGATCCACCCATTTTGTAGCACATATCAGAACTTCATTCCTCCTAATTGCCAAATAGTATTCCACTGTATGACCACATTTTGTTTAATCCATTCCTCACTAGATGGATTTTTGTGCTATTTCCACTATTTGATTATTATAAATAAAGTTGCAATAAATATTCATGTACCTAAGAGTATAATTCTGGGTCTTATGGTAACTCTACATTTAACCTTTTGAAGAATTGCCAGGCTCTTCTCCAAAGTGCCTTACCATTTTACATTCTCTCCTACAACCTCACCAAAACTTGTGGTTATCTGTCTCTTGATCACGGCTATCCTAGTGGGTGTGAAGTGGTATCTCACCCTGGTTTTGATTTGCATTTCCCTGATGGCTAAGGATGTTGAACATCTTTTCATGTGCTTACTGGCCACTTGTATAGATCTTCTGGAAAAATGTCTATTCAGATCCTTTGCCCAATTTTTAAGTTGAGGTTTTTGTCTTTTCTATAATTGAGTTGAGTTCTCTAATAAATTCTAGATACCAGTTCCTTATTGGATATTTGACTTGCATATTATTCTCCCATTTAATGGGTTATCTTTTCATTTTTTAATGGTGTCCTTTGAAGCACAAGTTTTTTATTTTGATGAAGTGCAATTTATCTCTTTTTCTTTTGTGCTTTGGTGTCATACATAAGAAGGCTTTGCCTAGCACAAGGTCACAAAAGATTTACTTCTATATTTTCCCCTGAGTTTTATAGTTTTAGCTTTTACATTTACATATGATACATTTTGAATTAATAGTGTATGATGTGAAGAAGGGGCTAAACTTTTGGCATGCAATATCCTGTTTACCCAGAACCATTTGTTGAAAAAAACTATTCTTCCCTTATTGAATTGGTCTGACACCTAGAACAGTTATTTTTAACTCTAGCTCTCGATTAGATTCTCCTAGGGAACATTAAAATATACCTATGCCTGACCTCTCCTCAGAACAATTAAATCAGAATCCCTGGGGGGGTGGGTGGGGGTGGGCGGTGAGAATCCTCAGGTGATGCTGACATATAGTCAGGGTTGAGACACATGGCCTAGGGCAGTGGTTCTCAAAATATGGTCTCCAGCTAGGCACATGGGCATCACCTGGGAATTTATCAGAAATGCAAATTCTCACTCCCACAGGACACTGCTTTCCTTCTAACCCCAGATACTACATCTCAGGTTGAAGTGGTTCAGAGTCTAAAATAAAGAGTGAAAGTTAAATTCTACAGTTGGCTGGTGGTAATATAAATTGGTCCGACTATTCTTGAATACAATTTGGCAGTATGTATCGCCGTAAAAGTGTTTATACCCCTTGGCCTAGCAATCTTAATTTCAGGGTATTTATCCTTGAGGAATGATCTGATATGTGGGCCAAGATTTAGGTAGAAGTTTATTTATTGTATAGCATTGTTTATCTTAAGAAAAAAATGATCATGAAAAAAAAAGTCCAATCATGGGATCAATCAAATAAATTTCAGTATCTCAGCATTTCCTTAGGATGGAATGTTATATAACTATTAAAAATTATGTTCATAAAGAATCTACATCCATAGACAATTGATGGGATAATTGATGTTTAAATTCTTTTCCTTATATTTTTATTTTGTATTTTCTGATTTTTCCATAAGGATGACATCAAATGACAGGCATAGGTTCAGTGGCCACCTCCCAGTCCTCTCCTACTCCCTCCTTTTCTATTGTGTGCACATGTGTTAGTCTGTTTCCATTCTGCAGCCCTAATATAAAGGCATGACCACACCTCAAAGCCAGAAACCTGGAATAAGTAGACCTAGATGCTTATCAGGGTGGGAATAGTGCCCCCTCCCCTTGGGGTTGTGGAAATACCCAGGATTCACATAGCACAGGGTCTCTCTTTTCCAAGGAGAAGTAGGGCAAGCAGAGGTGCCATTCACCGACCCTGACCCAAATAGCTTGGTCTCCTTGGGGGACTGGCCATGATGGGATCTCTTCCCCTGCTGTTTTGGACCCTTTGTGCTGTGTAAGTAATAAAGTGGTTGTTTGCTGAAAGTTTCTGCTGTGCCTGAGCCTGTAACGACTCACTCCACAATTGTGTCTTATCTTCAGGGCAAGATCTAGGAGGGCAGGAAATAGAATTCTCCTTGTATAGTCATGTGTATTAGTCAGGGTTCTCCAGAGAAACAGAACCAAAGGGCGCATATGCAAATACTAAGGGATTCATTATAGAAATTGGTTCATGTGACCATGGTGATTGGCAATTCTGAATTCTGTAGAGCATGCTATGAGTTGTAAACTCCATGGTGAGAAATTTGAATTCCCCATGAGAAACTGGGTGGCTGAAGTAGAGAGAGACTGTCTTCTTTATGACTGCTGAAATCCTCAGTTCTCCCTTTAAGGCCTTTAAATGATTGGGTGAGGAGACTCTCCTCATTGCTGAAGACAATCTCCTTTTTTGATTGTAGATTTAATCAGCCGTCAACGAAATCAACTGACTAGCAATTTAAATCCATTTACTAAGTACCCTCACAGAAACAATTAGGCCAGCATTTGCTCGATCAAACAACTGGACACAACAGCCTAGCCATGTTGACATGTGAAATTAACCATCACATCATGAAAAAAAGCTAATAAAAACATTTTTCAGCAGTATATTCTATCCACATCAATTGAATTAGATGCTTATACTTAGAGGTGAGGGAAGTGGCAGGGGAATGAGAGTTTATGGGTGGCATTGATTTTGCACTTTTACTTTTTCTTATAACTTGTAACTCATTCAGGGAAACCTTTTGCCACACGATGTATCTGTAGGAAGTACAAATCGGAGGCTGGTGGGCACACTCAGGAAGCAGGAGGGCATTAGAACAGGCAGTTTCCCAGGATTGGCTTAGTTGGAGTGAACAGCCATTTTGTCTTTCAAATTAGGGAATTGTAAATGTTCACTATTTGGGAAATTGAACTTAAGTCACTGCTGAGCACCATGGGGCCTGAAAGATTTTCTGGCAAGGTTAGGTGCAGTCTCCTGCTTCCATGGAAAGCTAGACTCCTGGAAGAGCAGTCCTAGCCAAAGGGTGAATGTGGTGAAATGTATCCGTGTCTCTCTTCCTTTCCTTGCCTCCTCTTGACACTCAGGCCTTGTCTGTCTTGGAGATCCCACTGCTCTCTTTCTGCCTTGTTACTGTTCTGGCTTTCTGTGGGCCTGACAACTTCCCCACAGTCCCTATGCTCTGTGCTTCCTGTCAAAACGTACATGTCAGGTGCCCTGAGCCTTCATGCATTTTCATCTCTGCCAACTTGGCAACATGGGTGGTTTTGGTTCTCGGAAAATGGGCACAGACTTTGCACTCCCTTCTCAGGTAGCACTTCCGTTTGTGTTGAAGTGGTGGCTTCCGGCACAATGACAAGCTGGATGACAAAAGCGACCTCCCAACCCTCTAGAGCCCTTTTCTGGGTTCTGCACCAGACCAACCTTCACTGTTTATATGTCATTGTAGACTGTTTTAAGAAAGGAGTATGCACTTCTCGAGGAAACCAATCTCATGGATGGCATCTCACACCAGACTCTTTTCCTGGATAAATCTAACTTTCATTGCCTGTGGAGAATTGTTTTGTTAGTTCTCCTCTCTCTTTTCCCTTTAGCTTTTTAGGTAGGTAGTTGTGGTACTTAGATTCAGTTATGAACTTGGCCAGGTGAAGGTGCCTAGTTATGTTGCTGTGGACATGAGCCGATGATACATGAACCTCATCTGTTAGTCATTACAACTGCAGTTGGCTAGGAGGCATGCCTGCTGCAGTGAATGATGTTTGATTTAATTGGCTGGTGCTTAAATGAGAGCGCTCAATGTAGCACAGCCCATGCAACTCAGCATACCTCCTCTCAGCACTCGCAGCTCAGCCCAGGCCTTTAGAGATGCAGAAAGAAAACACCCCAGGGAAAGTTGTTGGAACCCAGAGGCCTGGAGAGAAGGCCAGCAGAGATCATCCTGAGCCTTCCCACATAAGAAAGAACCTCTGATGAAAGTTAGCTGCCTTTCCTCTGAAGAACTAATGAAATAAATCCCTTTTTATTAAAAGCCAATCCATCTCTGGTGTGTTACATTCTGGCAGCTAGCAAACTAGAACAATAGTACTTCGAAATAAGTTCAACTTCAAATATGATAAAAATATGGAGAATGAAGGCCTCACACACATCTCTGCCCCCATCTGTCCAGTTCACTCCCTTTCCATCAAAGAGGACTGAGAGGGTAGAGCCAGCTTTTCCAGATGGCTGCCCAGTGGTCTCAACTCCATTTGTTGAACAGTCCATTTTTCTCCACCGATTGGAAAGCATATCCTAATGTCTCACATATATTTGGATCTATTTCAGTTGCACTTTTGTCTGTCTGTTTCTATGCCAACATCATGAGAAGTAAAGGCAGACAGCAGCTCTTTAACCCTAGAGAGGGGTGTGCAGCTTTTTTCTTCCTTGGCCTGTTCTAGACTTCAGTTCTTCTCCTCCCTTCAAAGTCAATGCCGATACTAATATGAATATTCGTCACAACGACCTTCTGGGGTAGTACTATTATCTCCATTTTATGAATAAAGAAACTGAGGAGCAGAAAGGTTTAAGTGACTTGCTCAGGGCCACATGGATGGTCCATGGCAGAGCAGGAACTGCAGTGCCAGGCAGTAAGAAGCAGGGCACATTTGTTTTAAGTACCATGCTATACTCTTTTTTTCCCTCAGAATACAATGAATATCAAAAGCTACTACTTACTGAGAGCTCACTATCTGCTAGGCATTGTTTTGAGTGCTTTGAATATTTTGCTTGTGGTGCCTTGTTTAACTTACTCTCTGTAATAACCCTATAGGTAGATATGATCATCAGATATGTTATGGATGGGAAACTGAGGCTCAGGGAGGTTACACTAACTTCTAATAGTCACCTGACTTTTATGTTGCTCCAAAGTCCATGCTCTTTATCATCCAGCTTTACTGATTCTCTATTCTCACTATCAAGTATTCTTCCTTATTCCTTTGCTATCACTTCCTCAGCCCTCAAGTACTTTCCAAAGGCCCAGAGGCAGGGGGGCACAGTGGTGGAGGAATCTTTAGATCTCTCTCTTCTCTGACCTGAGCCTATCCCGTTCTTCTGACCCTGGAATTTTTGCTTTCTTAGGCTATGAAATTCTCTCAAGCAACATGTAAGCTCACAGTGTGGGGTCTTTGTCTTATTTCATTTTTTATTTGTTTGGAACTCCCAGGACTTAGCGTCCGTTAAGATACTAAATATTTAATAAATGTGTTGGTGTTGAGAAAGCTGGATGGATAGGTCTGAATTGGGGAAATAAAGGGAAAAGGGTGAGGCCAGCTAACAGAGAACCTTAAAACCCAAACAGGGAAGTTCAGACTTGATGGGCAGAATGTGGGGAGTCACAGAAGCTTCTTGAGCTGAGAAATAATGTACAAATGCGGTGTTTAAGGAAAAGTAGTCACGGAATGCAAAGAAAAGGAAAGACCCATTACAACTACTAAGCAGAATTAATGTTGTTCTTAAATGCTTTGATCTTCAGGGGCATTTTACTTTGTCCATCTGATCTAAACACCACATCATGTGAATGTCCCAGTACCTCATTATTTTTCTCTGCATCCTAAGAATCTAAGAGGGCACGGGAATGCTTTCTCCTTTAGATCAATTTCTGTATTCCAAATTAGACAGACCACATAACCCTTAGCTCAGATGACAAGAGTCTTCCTAATCTGGCCTTATCTCTGGCTATCACCTGCCATCTTATGCTTTGCTAGCAACCTTCCATCTGAAACAAACATTTTCAGTCCCCAAATGAATGATGTTCTGTTTTGACCCTGAGCAGTTTCTTGGGACATCTTTTGCTCTTTTTGATCCTCTTTGTCTAATGCTTTCTCTTCCTTCTTTAAGTCTTGGTTGAGCTACTCCCTCCTGAGGAGTCCTCCCTGGGCCCTCTAAGGTGGTTTGTGTATAATGGCTCCCTATGCCATCGTGCCCTCTTCCAGTCATGCCCTGCCGGCTCTGTGATGTTCTGATAACTTCCTTGTTCACCTCAAGTCTAAGCTTCTAATGGGAAAGGCCCATGTCTCACTTGTCCCGGGACCTGGCACTCAGGAACTGTCCAGAAAATGCTGCTGGCACATGAATAATGAAGGAGCACTGCCATGGGCCGGCTGTCCCCATCTGTTGCACCAACTGACTAGTTGGTGATTCTTGGCTCCTTGAAACTCCTCCTTGTCATCCCTACAGGAAAACCTTTACTCCCCAGCCAAACACAGAGGAGCCCTTCCTTCCCAGGATGACCCTCCCTCCTGGATTCCTTACCTCCCTTCTATGTCATGACTCACAATGCTCCCTTCTCTCCACAAGGCCAGCAGGGACCCTTGCAGGCTCCTTTCCTTGTACCAATAAATAACATATCAAAACCTTCATTAGTCATGTGACTCCCTGAAGCTACAAGGCTGCCTCCCCATCCCCAACTTTGTACACCTTTGCCTTGAGCCTGTGTCTTCTGAGATGCAATAGCTCTTCCACTTACTTACCTTCCCATGTCTTTCACATCTCCTCCTCCTCTTAGTAGCACTTAAAACTTTCCTCTCTCACAGTTTAATTATTCCCTTTCCTTTGAGTTCTGAGATCCTTCAGCATTTGATTTTCCTCCCCTTCTAGTCTCTCTCCAAGCAGATACTTTTCCAACCACTTCTTAAAGATTTTTCCAATTTGTATTTTTAACCCTCTGCTCCTCTCACTCTGAGCACATTTTCTTTCCAGTGAGTATACTCACAAGCCCTGAACATGGATATAATTGAAGCTTCTTAGACAATGCTTAAAAGTTACCTGAGAGTCCAAACACAGGAGGTGTTATCTGGCATCAGCACAGTCTGTGCTCTCAAGGTCAGGATCTCCTCATCTCTTTGGGTTGATAGGCTTCTTGGGGCCCCTCACATGGTGGTCTGGATGGAGTGGGGTCTGCAGATATGGCCTATGGCTCGGCCAGAAGCCAACCCACCACGAGGTGCTCAGTGATGCTCAGTTCCCTGGAGATCCACTTGGGTGGTCAGCTGCAGGGACCACCACTGCCCGCTGAAGAAGACTAGGGCTCAGGGAGAGGCTAAAGGAGCCAGTGTTCTAAGTGTCGAGGTTTCCAGGGAGTGGCAGGAGGAGCTGTGTACCAAGTGCCAGGGGAACAGGATGTATTGTCCAAGGTGAGGCCTGTCAGGCTATTCTGGTGAGCACAATTCCAAGAGTCTTCACATGTACTGGATCATTAGTTTTGCAGCTTTGATAGCCCTTTAGTGGCACCCAAGCCAGCTGTAGGCTGATTGTTCTGGTAATTCAAGAACATTGTTCAGATAAATATGTCATCATTGTTTTGAATACTCATTATATAATTTTTGATTGGATTTGAGATCTGTTTACAGTATTACAAAAATGTCAATATTACTTATTTGTCAATGAAAGAAAAGAGTAATTAGGTTATTTCAATATGATTTCAATGCAAACTTTTTTTCTTCATTAGTAAAGTTGTGGGTTTATGCAACAGTCATGCATAAAATACAGGATTCCCATATTCCACCCTATTAAGACACGTGCATTTGTGTGGGATATCTGTTACAATTGATGATAGCACATTTTTACATTGCATTACTAATTATAGTCTATGGTCAGTGTAGACTTTTTTTTTTTTAAGGGGAATTTAATAAGTTACAAATTTATAGTTCTAAGGAAATGAAAGTGTCCAAATTAAGTCACCAACAGAGGTTAACTTCACTCAAGAAAAGCCAATGGGTCAGGAACACCAATGTCAGCTGGGTAGTCATGTGAGTGGCATCTGCTGGTCTGTTGGCTCTGAGGCTTCTGTCATTTTTCAGTATAGATTTTTGCATTGTTATAAAAGTGATTTTAAAAATTTGTATTACCTCTGTGTCAACATAGTTTCTTATTGATATTCTTATTGATGGTAAGTATATTAGGCAGGGTCCTCTGGAGGATTAGAAACAACAGGATATGTGTGTTAAGAGATTTATTTTAAGGAATTCACTCATTTTATTGTGGGGACTGGCAAGTCTAAAATCTGTAGGTGGTCAAGCCAGCAGGCTGGAAATTCTAGTTAGAGTTGATGTTGCATGCAGTGGTGAGTCCAGAATCTGTAGGGAAGGCTAGTAGACTGGAAATTCAGAGAGAAGTAGATAGTATAGTCTTTATAATAATAATTATAATACCAACAACTATTATTTTTAATTCAACTTTATTGAGATATATTCACACAGCATGCAATCCATCTGAAGAATACAATCCATGGTTCACAGTAACATCACAAATTTGTACATGCATCACCGTGATCAATTTTAAAGCATTTTCATTACTTCAGATAAAGAAATAGAAATAAAAAAGAAAACCCAAAACATACCATACCCCTTATCCCTCTCCACCTCAATTATTAACCCCTAGTATTGATGTGGTACATTTGTTTCTATTGATGAAAGAATCTTAATATATTACTGTTAACTATATAGTCCATAGTTTGCAATAGGCACATTTTTCCCCATTATACCACTCTATTATTAACGCCTTGTAATAGTGCTGTACATTTGTCCTAGTTCGTGAAAGAACTTTTTTATATTTATATAGTTAATTGCAGTCATTGTCCACCACAAGATTCACTGTATTGTACATGCTCATATTTTAATCTCCAGGTTTCTTTCTGGTGTCATACATAACTCTAAACTTCCCCTTTCTACCACATTCACCCACAGTTCAGCACTGTCAATTATATTCACAGTAATGTGCTACCATCACCTCTAATCCATTTCCAAATGTTTAACTTTGACTTAGTTAAAATTCTGCAATATTAGGCAACTGCTCCCCATTCTCTACCCTCATTCTATTTACTGGTAACCTGCATTCTAGATTTTCTGCCTATGAGCTTATATATTATAATTAGCTCATATTAGTGAGATCATGCAATATTTGTCCTTTTGTGTCTAACTTATTTCACTCACCATAATGTCCTCAAGGTTCATTCATGTAGTTATGTACTTCAGGACTTTATTCCTTTTCACTGCTGAATAATAGTCCATCATATGTGTATACCACATTTTGTTTATCCATTTATCTGTGATGGACACTTGGGTCGTTTCCATCTTTTGGCAATTGTTAATAACACTGTTATGAACATTGGTGTGCAAATGTCTGTTCACATCCTTCCTTTCAGATCATCTGGGTGTATACCGTGTAGTGGGATTGCAAGGTTGTAAGGCAACTCTATACTTAGCTTCCTGAGGAACTGTCAAACCATCCTCCACAGTGGCTGTACCATTTTACATTCCTGCCAGCAGTGAAGAACTGTTTCTATTTCTCCAAATCCTCTCCAACACTTGTAATTTCCTGTTTGTTTAATAGCAGCCATTCTAGTATATGTGTCATGAGATCTAATAGATATCTCATTGTGGTTTTGATTGTCATTTCTATAATAGTGAAGATGAGCATCTTATCATGTGCTTTTTAGTCATTTGTATTCCTCTTTGGAAGACTGTCTATTCATGTCTTTTGCCCATTTTTTAAAGTGGGTCGTCTTTTCTTTGTTAAGTTATAGTATTTCTTTATATATTCTGGATATCGAACCCTTATCAGGTATGTGGTTTCCAAATATTTTCTCCAGTTGAGTCAGTTGCCTTTTCACCCTTTTGACAAAGTCCTTTGAAGCACAGAAGTATTCAGTTTTGAGGAGGTCCCATTTACCTATTTTTAATTTCATTGCTTGTATTTTGGGTGTAAGGTCTAAGAACTACCACCTATCACTAGATCTTGAAGATGTTTCCCTACATTTTTTCCCAAGGGTTTTTATGGTACAGGCTCTTATATTTAGGTTTTTGGTCCACTTTGAGCTAATTTTTGTATATGATGTGAGATAAAGGGCCTCTTTCATTCTTTTGGATATGGATACCCAATTTTCCCAACACCATTTATTGAAAAGACTGTTCTGTCCCAGTCAAATGGACTTGGGAGCATTGTCAAAAATCAACTGACCCTCCATTCCTATTCCATGCACTTCCCCAAAAACAAACAAACAAAAATTCAACAAATGTTACTGCAATAACAGGATACTTACATGGAAAAATAATGAAATGTGACCCCGCCATACAGCATACAAAAAAAAAAAAAACAATTGACCATTGATCTGAATGTCCATTTCTGAACTTTCAGTTCGATTCTATTGATTGAGATGTTTATCTTTATGCTGGTACCATGCTGTTTTGACCACTGTGGCTTTATAATATGCTTTAAATTTAGGAAGCATGATACCTCCCATGTCATTCTTCTTTTTCAAGATGTTTTTGGCTATTCAAGGCCTCTTACTTTTCCAAATAAATTTGATAATTAGCTTTTCCATTTCTGCGAAGTAGGTTGTTGGAATTTTGATTGGTATTGCATTGAATCTGTAGATCAGTTTGGGCAGAATTGACATCTTAATGAATTTAGCCTTCCAATCCATGAACACAGAATGTGTTTCCATTTATTCATGTCTTCTTTCTTCTAGCAGTGTTTTGTAGTTTTCTGGGTACAGGTCCTTTACATCCTCGGTTAAGTTTATTCCTAGATATTTGATTCTTTTAGTTGCTATTGCAAATGGAATTTTTTTTTCTTGAGTACCTCCTCAGATAGTTCATTACTAGTATATAGAAACATCACTGATTTTTGCATGTGATTTTGCATCCTGCCACTTGGCCAAACTCATTAGCTCAAATAGTCTTGTCATTTTTTTTTAAAGGATTTTCTAAATATAGGATCATGTCATCTACAAATAGTGAAAGTTTTACCTCTTCCTTTCCAACTTGCATGCCTTTTGCTTATTTATTTTTTTACCTAATTGTTCTAGGTAGAATTTCCAGTACAATGTTGAATAACAGTGGTGACAGGGGGCATCCTTGTCTTATTCCCAATCTTAGAGGGAAAGCTTTCAGTCTCTTGCTATTGAGTATGATATTAACTATGTTTTTTTCATATATGTCCTTTATCATGTTGAATAAGTTCCCTTTGATTCTTACCTTTTGACGTGCTTTTATCAAGAAAGAATGCTGAATTTTGTCAGATGCCTTTTCTGCATTAATCAACATGGTCATGTGGTTTTTCCCTTTTGATTTGTTAACGTGGTATATTACCTTAATTGATTTTCTTGTACTGAACCACCCTTGCATACCTGAAATAAAACTCACTTGGTCATGGCGTATAGTTCTTTTAATGTGCTGTTAGATTCAATTTGCAAGTATTTTGTACCGGATTTTAGCATCCATATTCATTAGAAAGATTGTCTGTATTTTCTTTTCCTGTACTATCTTTATGAGGCTTTGGAATTAGGGTGATGTTGGCTTCATGGAATGAGTTAGGTAGTGTTCCCTCCTCTTCAACTTCTTAGAAGAGTTTGAGTTGGAATTCTTCTTGGAATGATATGGTATAGTCTTGAGGTAGAATTTCATCTTCTTCTGGAAACCAGAAGTCTTATTCTTAAGATTTTTAACTGATTGGATGACCCCTGCCCATATTATTGAGAATGATTGCCTTAAAGTCAACTGACTGTAGATGCTAATCACATCCTCAAAATACCTTCACAACAACATCCAGGTCAGTGTTTGACCAAACAACTAAACACCATAACCTAGACAAGTTGAAATATAAAATTAACCATTAAAGCAACTATGAAGAATTTGAGGCAATTGTCATTAAAAAGTGTTGTGGAAGAATTACATAGCACTGCTAATTACATAGCACCTGTGTCTCCAAGAGAATGATCTCCTTATCCCTTAGGGAAAATATGCAGAAAGTTATGCTCATGAAACTAAATTCAATTTTTCACTTAAATATTTGAAAATATTCTATATGGAAATTTTATATAAATTTGATATTTAAAACTTTCTGAAAACTTTGTATTTTCTTTTTCTTATTATAATGTTATAAAGTATAATGATTTTTTCCCCCACTAAATTCGAAATTTCCTCCAGTTTACCACAGGGTATGGTACAAATGCTATCATTTTCTCTGTATGTTATAACATAAAAAATGTTGGGAAGTTTTGTTTTTTTAACATAGCATACAATTCACCATTCACAATTCAATGACTTTGAGTAAATTTACCAAGTTAGGCAACTATCACCATCCAGTTTTAGAAAACTTTTATCACCCCAATTAAATGGGAAGCTAGTTTTGAAGAGTCTTAGAAGGGACTAGAGAGCATTCCTGGGAAGGGCAGGCCTTCGGGGTCCTGAGCGGCCTGAAGACAAGTGTGAATTCTTAAGAGAAGGACCCAAAAGACAGCCGAGAAGACTATTAGGTCAGGGAACGGGAAAGGGCACTGCAACTGGAGCTGCG
>PVIY010027287.1:0-34352 GCA_004026745.1 Myrmecophaga tridactyla | reverse complement strand
AATCCCTTGGCTAGAACACAGTTATGTAGTCATTGCTAACTGCAAGGAAGGCTGGGAAATGTGATTTCATGGCCCAGTCATGTGCCTGCTCATGACTGCACTACTATGGAAGAAATGAACAGTGGATATTGGCAGATAGTTGGAGTCTCTGCCTCTCTGGACGTCCAAATATTGATATGCATCTTTCTTCCTGCAAATGTAATGCACACACCCTTTCTTTATGGGAGAAACTCAAAGTCCCATCCAATTACTGAATCCAACTCAAAGTCCAGGAACTAAGAATAATGTTCCTTTGTGATCTTTGTAGTTCAAGTACCTACAAACAAAGCTTTTTTTATCTGCCCCTCCCCCACTCCCAATATCTAATGATGAAGCCAGAACAAGAGAAACATAATAAAGCATAATAAGAAAAGGGAAGAATATGAAAGACATGGAGTTATTAGCCCATAGAAATTCTCAAATCCTGCTGGACAGATAATCAGGGAACTTTTGTCTTGGCAGTTGTTCTAGTTTACTAGCTGCCAGAATGCAATATACCAGAAACAGAATGGCTTTTAAAAGGGGAATTTAATAAATTGCTAGTTTACAGTTCTAAGGCCAAGAAAATGTCCCAATTAAAACAAGTCTATAGAAATGTCCAATCTATTGCATCCCAGGAAAGATACCTTGGTTCAAGAAGGCCAATGAAGTTCAGGGTTTCTTTCTCAAGTGGAAGGGCACATGTTGAACACAGAGTTTCTCTCTCATCTGAAAAGGTACATGGTGAACACAGTCAGGGTTCCTCTCTCATCTGAAAGGGCACATGGTGAACATGGCATCATCTGTTAGCTTCTTCTCCTGGCTTCCTGTCTCATGAAGCCCCCCAGGAGGCATGTTCCTTCTTCATCTCCAAAGGTCGCTGGGTGGTGGACTCTGCTTCTCATAGCTATGTCATTCTGCTCTGCTCTTTCTGAATCTCTTATTATCCAAAATGTTTCCTCCTTTATAGGACTTCAGAAACTAATCAAGATCCACACAAATGGGTAGAGAAAAGCCCCTACCTAATCCAGCTAAATAACCACTCTTGATTAAATCATATCTCCAGGGAGGTGATCTAGTTATAGTTTCAAACATACAATATTGAATAGGGATTAGAAGAAATGGCTGCCTTTACAAAATGGGATTCGGATTAAAACATGGCTTTTCTAGGGGACATACATCATTTCAAACCAGCACAGCAGTGAAGTAAATTGCCCACTGGTGACTTTTGTTCTGCTCTCTGACAATAACTCCTATGTCCTCTAAAGTTCCAGCTTTCCACTACAAGAGATGTTTTCTTGTCCATTATCTACCATGGACAAAGCCGTAGTAGTTATTAGAAAGTTTGCTTTGCTTTGGAGCCAGTTTGGGTTACAAACTAGGCTTGTAATTCCCTCGAAATCTTCATAGGCTTCTGGTATATTTTTTATAGTCTGCTTCATGTGCCAATACCCACCCCCAACGTTCTCTTCCACCGGTTACCTGCTTTATCTCTTCATCTCTGAGCTCAACCATGGCCTCTCCCCTTCATTTACCTTGAGGCCATCTGAAACAATAAGTTTGGGTAAGAAAGCTGCATCCTTAATTTATCTTTGCCACAGAACTGACCCTTTTGTTTTTTGCATAAAAAATCTTAAAGAATCTTTGAGAAAATGTTTGAGGTGTTCCCTGAGTAGTTGCTTTTCTAACCCTAAGTGGCTCTTTCTGTTCTCTGAACTCTTTCTATTCCCTGGGTGCTTTCTAATCTCTCCCCTTTCTGTTTGCAAACTAATTAATTCTTGTCTGATCTCAATTGTTTATTTGCTAAAAGCTGCACACAGAACCCAAAACACACTCATAATCTCTTCTTTCTAACTGCTTCTCCTAGACCAGTGAGTATGGCTTCCGAGTAAAAGTTTTAGCAAATATATGGCCATGATATAAACAAACATTACCAGTTGCCAGCCTGTACTATCTGGTTTCTCACTGCTTCACTGTTGTCAAATAATTTATAATTAGTTGGCATGAAGACCAAGTTCTGCTAACAGAGATTCAAAACTACAGAGGGTTAAAGAACAATAATTTCTCTGTCATTTAATAGTCCCAGTTCAGCAGTGCCCCTCTCCTCTCCATTGTTATTTATGGGCCCAGGTTGCTTTCATCTCGTTGCTTCTCCTAGAATATTGTTGCACCTGATTAATCAAAACTGAGTCTCAGCCATAACCTAGCTCCAGTTCCATAACCTGGCAGGAGGGGAAAGAGTCAAGTCCAATGTCCAAGGCCCATACCAGCAAGTGTCAGACATCACTTCTATTCATATGCCATTGACAAAACCTTAGACACATTACAAGGGAGGTTGAAAGATGTAGTGTCACTGGGAAACCTTATGTGCCTGGCTAAAATTCCACTACAATGGTAAAAATGAGGGAAGATTTTAGTGAATTATTACATTCTCCACAATGTGGTCCAGTTGGGAGACAGAGAAAAGGTGGCCCAAAGATAAGGTACAAGGTCAACAGTTGAGCAGAAAATGTTAATGAGAGTAAGAAGTATCTAAAAATCCTCTGAGAGATAGCGGAAGTTATGGTAGGTTTTCCATCATATGTGGATAGAGCAGGAAGTGCTGAACAAATGGAAAATTCTCATTCACCATGCATTGCTGTTCCCTAACTTGTAAACCAAACTTATAAGATAAAGGTGATTTGAAGCTGTATGTGTCCAAGAAAAATATATTCTTCATTATAATCCAGTTGTATGGGTATGAGCCCATTGTAAGTAGGACCTTTTGATGAGGTTACTTCAGTTAAAGTGTGATGGGTCTTAATCTTATTACTGGAGTCCTTTTTATGCAAAATGAAATTCAGGCACAGGGAGCAGCCAGAAGCTGAAATTCAACAGAACCCAGAAGAGAATGGAGTGGCCAGAAGAGGCCACCATGTGCATTGCCTTGTAACAGAGTAACCAAGGGCCAAAGATTGCCAGCAGCCAATCCCAGAACACCAGAGTCTTCAGAAAGCAAATATCTCCTTGATAATGCCTTGATTTGGACTCTTTCCCAAACTCAAAATAGGAGCAAATAAATTCCCATTGTTTAAGCTGACCCATTTCATGGTATTTGCTTGAGCAGCCTAGGAAACTAAAACAGTTGGTCAAATTAATTCCTGCAGCTGGGCTCCCAGAGAAGGAGCTGTCTTTCTACTCCATGGAATCCAGCTATGGCCCAGTGCTTTAACACTTCAATTCTGATCATAACAAGCTTGATCTCAGCCCCCAATCATGCATCAGAAAGTCAGGTGTTTACCCAACCATAAAAGCCTATGTGGCAGGGCAAGCAATAGTGGCTCAGTGGCAAAGTTCTCTCCTGCCATGCCAGAGACCAGGGTTCGATTCCCAATGCCTGCCAGTGTAAAAAAAAAAAAAAGCCTATGTGGCAAATCTTCATGCTGTCTTGCCATGTTATACATCTATAATTGCAAGGCTTGAGCACCAGCCCTCTGATCATACCAGAGGAAAAATTAGTGCTTCCCCAGTCGTAAACACTGAGCGCTCAAGATAGGGCCAGACCCAATATTTTGCCTCATCATATTGCTATTGTACGTTTGCCCTAACCATGACAGGGGAGGGGCTGATGCTTCTTTAGTAATGCAGCTTAAGAAGGCTGCATCCAAAGAGTGAAGTCCCTCTCCCAGGTCTGACGTCCTGTCTTTGTAGCTCTCTTTGCATTGCCTTAGAATACAATGTGAAATGAACGGCCTGCACAGCTACAGCAGCTCCTGTCTCCTTGAGTTTTAGTCAATGTTCTGCTCCCACAGTTAAAGTGAGTGTGCTTCTTGACTGTTTATCCCCTTGAGCACTTAGCAGTAGACTTTGTCTCTAAAAGAAGGCTGGAGACATTTTTAAATACTATAGAAAAAAGATATTCACAGAAGGTTGGAGTGTGTGAGACACAAATGAGAGCTGATATTTGGGTTACACCAAATATCTGGCACAACTATGGTGATTTTTCCAAAAGTCTTGTCATGAAGGAATCAAGTCCTCCATAATAATGAGACACTACGTGCAGTAGTTACAGAAAGTTGGAATTTTTCTACCCATGCATCATGAGGCCCTTTCTCCCCTGCTGTGACTGCATTTCTCAAAATTGGTCTTGGATTGTACCTGTACCTAAAGGAAAGCCTGTCATTTTGATGTGTTATAGATCTAGGATGGGACATTTGTCCAGCTACTGGTTGATGAACAGTCCCTTCTTCCTTCCCTGATGTGCAATTTTTTGTAAAACACAGTCTTATTTTAAATTCTGAATTCACTTTTTTAATTTCTACCAAACTAGTGATTACTAATTATGTCCTTTTGCAGAGCTTTCTGGCCAACGCAGACAACAGACAGCCATAATCCCCTTGGCATTGAATCCGATTAGCCACCTGAGCTACTTGTTCTAGACCATCTGGACTAATTCAGCTCTGTAGTCTGAGTAAATGAGAGAAGATGAATGATAGCTTAAAATATGGTATATTGTTCTGATTACATAACTGGTACAGCAATTACAAAATTTTGTTGTAAAAATATCAGCTCTCTAGAATGTAGGTGAAATGGAAAAACAAAGGGCAAATGAATTTGTTTCATTCTTGTTTATTAATTTGCACCTCACCTCACTAAAATAAAATTGTGCCAAGGGAATTTTTTCCAAAGAAATGAAACATTATATGCTTCAGTTTAATGAAAGATGATGAATAAATTGTATTAATAGTTTATACCCTAAAATTTTACATATTTTGAATCAAAAGCTGCAACATTCTATCCTGCTAGAAATCTCAGGAAATTAATGAATTGGTTAGCAATTGCTTTCTAATTTACATTTGCTATCCAAGTTCAAAAAATAGACTAGTTGTTAAGATTTTAAAATATAACTAACACATATTCCACCATTGTGTCTATTGTACCCTCTAACTTTTTCAAATTATGTTTAAAAGACTATAATAATAGTAAGGAACAAAGTTTGATTGCTCTAACTTCTGACATTGGCAGAAGATTCATATGAAGTAATATTTCATAAGCTTTATGAGAGCATGAATCTTGTCTCCTTGTCCCCCATGTCTAGACCAGTGCCCTGACACATGGAAAACATTTCATAAATATTTATGAATTTGATGAATAATGTCTTAAAAAACCCAGAGCTTTTCCCATCACTTCAACCTAAGCCCAGACTTTAACATTCTAACAAGCAGAAGAAAGACAAAGCTCTTTCCTTTGTGGTTTAGAAATATAACATCTGTTTGCATAAACTTGGTTTTCCTCTGTTATGATAACGGAGAGATGACCACTTCCTCTACAGCACACCCTCCCCAGCATGAAAGGATGTGAAACTAACAGCACTCGATATGACTCCTCTCATAGTTGTGCAATGAAGACCTTCCATTCATTTTATGTTCTTTGGAGCATAAACACTCTAAATAAGACCCATTAAAGGAAGAGAAATGCTACCCACCAAGGCCCCCAGTGGTATTTTATAGTATTCCCAGAGAGTTATCTGTACTGACTTGCAGTTGTGTCCATTTCTAGGGCAACTCCATGCCCACTAAGGAAAGGAAACCTCAGAGTAACAGAGGTAGGCTGTATTTTTACCACTTGATGAAAAAGGGATATATATATATATGTCCAGCTGAAAGGGGAGTGAATAAAATGAAGCCATGGATTTCAAGTGCATATATACCTTCTGCCTCAGCTCACTCAATAGCAGTCTATCTCAGCTGTCAAAGTGGTAAAGCTGTTTTGGAAGTTGTGTTTTTCTCTGGTCATGGTCAGCAGCTTAGCTGTAGACACTGGTGGAGAGCTGGAGTTATTCAGGTTCAGATGTTGTCAGCTAGTACAAGAAAGATAGACATAAAGGACATAAATGTGTATGCAAAGGGAGTGATTGCAGTTATGAACCATGGACTCTAAGCTGGATAAGAAGTGCAAAAGTGATATAGTCAATTAACTGGAAGCATCAGTAGAGTCAAAGAATTATTGAAGTGAGAAGCCTAGAGGAAATAAGCTGTAATTATAAGAGATAATATCCAAAGAAAGAAATGCTGCAGTTAAGATGTTGGAGGTGGTAACATTATGGGCATTGACAAGGATATCACCACTATAGTAGGTGACTGAGGTGAGATGGAAAACAAGATCATTGAAAGTGAGGAGGGAGGTTAAGGAATGTAGATGCCAGGTGTCCTTGTTTGCTAGCTTCCGGAATCCAATATACCAGAAACGGAATGGCTTTTAAAAAGGGGAGTTTAATAAGTTGCTAATTTACAGTTCTGAGGCTGAGGAAATGTCCCAATCTATAGAAATGTCCAATCAAAGACATCCAGGGAAAGATACCTTGGTTCAAGAAGGCTGATGAAGTTCAAGGTTCCTCTCTCATCTGGAAGGGCACATGGTGAACACAGCATCATCTGCTAGCTTCTTCTCTTGGCTTCCTGCTTCATGAAACTACCCAGGAGGCATTTTCCTTCTTCATCTCCGAAGGTCGCTGGCTGGTGGACTCTGCTTCTTTTGGCTATGTCATTCTGCTCTGCTCTCTGTGAATATCCTTCATTCTCCAAAATGTTTCCTCTTATATAGGACTCCAGAAACTTCTCAAGACCCACCCAAATGGGTGGAGACATGTCATTACCTAATCCAGTTTAACAACCACTTTTGACTAAATCGCATCATCCAGGAAGATGATCTGATTACAGTTTCAAACAACAGTATTGAATAGGGAATGGAATTTTGATTAAAATATGGCTTTTCTAGGGGATACATCCTTTCAAACCAGCACACTGGGGTATTAGATGGATTATCTATGGGAATATTGATGACCAGAGTAATGATGGGGAGAATGACTGTGAACCAGTGTCTCAGTTTCCCAGATGTTATGACAACCAGCACACAGTAGGTTGGCTTAAACAATGGAAATTTATTGGCTCATAGTTTCAGAGGCTAAAGGCTTGCTTCATCCCAGGGTAAGTAGCATTCTAGTGGGCTGGCAGTCCTTGGGGATCCTTGGCTTTCCAGTCACATGATGATGTCTTCTCCTTTCTCTTCCTCATTCTAGCTGACTTCAGGCTTGCAGCTCCTCCTTGTGGCTTTCAATCTGAATTTCATTCTGCTTATAAAGGATTCCAGTAATCCAGATGAATGTCCAACCTCATTCGGTTGGGCCATACCTTAAATAAATGAACATCTTTAAGAGATCCTATTTATAATGGGTTCACAGAAAAACAGACTTAAGACTAAGAACATGACTAAATTTGGGTAGATAACTCAAGCCATCACAGCTGGATGTTAAGATCTTCAATTAGGAGAGAGGGATAACTAGAAAGGATGGTATATAATTGTAACATGGATAAATACAGCTAGGTGTAATTCAATGGGATGTGCTTCAAAATATCTGGAATGTTTTAGGAAGTGGGATAAATATGAGTTTGGAAAGAGAAATGGAGAGCCAGGAACTACTTGCTCTGCTTTTAGGCCAACTCTAAGCAGAGGGCATGAGAAAAGAACCAGTCACCATTTGAGAAGGTGCCCCAAGAAGCTGAGAATTCAGGGCACTGCCAATGAGAGTAGAACTATCCAACAGTAATACAATGGGGGCCATATATGTAGTTACAAATTTTCTAGTAACCCCATTTTTTTCTTTAATTTTATTGAGATATATTCACATACCACACAAACCATCCAAAGTATGCAATCACTGGCTCAGTTTCATCACATAGTTGCACATATATCCCCATGATCAATTTTAGAGCATTTTCATTACTGTAAAACAGAAATAAGAATTAAAAATAAAGCCCAAATCCTCCTTCTTGGACTAAAGGCTCCTGGCATCCGGGTTTCTCTGTCACATGGGAAAGTACATGGTGAAGTCTGAAGGTCTTCTCCCCTGGCTTCTGGTTTCAAATACTCCCTTTGCTTCAGGTATTAGCTGGTGCATTTTCCTTCTGCATCTCCAAATGTCTGTGTCCTCTCCAAAACGTCCCTCTCTTAAAGATCTCCAGTAAATGGATTGAGACCCACTTTGAATGGGCAGTCACATCTCCATGGGAGCAACCTAATCAAAAGTTCCCACCCATAATTGTAAATCTGCCCGCACAAGATTGGATTAAAAGAGCATGGAGTGTCTGCATTCATAACAGTTTCAAACTAGCATACCTCCTAAACCCCTCATCCCCACCTATTATTGACTCATGGTATTGGTGTAATTAATTTGTTACTGTTGATGAAAGATTATTAAAATATTACTATAAGTAGGTGCACGGGTAGTTCAGTGGTAGAATTCTCACCTGCCATGCTGGAGACGAGGGGTTTGATTCCTGGCCCACACACTCAAAAAATAAAGATTGAATAAATGGTGCTGTGATAATGGGATACTCACATGAAAAAGAATGAAATGTGACCCCTACTACACAGCATACAAATATGTGTGTATGTGTATGTATATATGTGTGTGTGTGTGTGTATATATTTTATATGTTACTGTAGTCCATAGTTTGCGAAAGCTATGTTTTTTCCCACATACTCTTCTATTTTTTACATTTGTAGTGGTTCAAGCAAGAACTTATTTACATACTTGACTTTAAACAACTGCTTTCAATCAAATTCACATATAAGTTACTATTGCTTTTTAAATTTTTTTCTCAGCCACATTTTTAAAATAAAAACATAGGTAAAATTATGAAAAGTAATACTTTTTAACCCATTGTAATAAAAATATTATTCTAACATGTAATCAACATAAAATTATTAATGAAATATTTTACATCCTTTTTTTCATACTAAGTCTAAAAAATCTATATATTTTACAGTGAGAGCACATCTCAATTTGTTCTAGTCACATTTTTCATTTCATGCACTCAATAACCATATGTGACTAATGGCTACTGTATGGGCAGCTCAGAGTTAGAGCAAGAAGGTGAAAAAAATATGTACAGATGAGAATGAAGATGTAGGAAATTTTATGGTGACGCACCCTGAGTTCCAGAGGGCCCAGTGGAATGGGTCAAGGGAGAGGTGGGAGCATGGGTCAGATTAGGGAATGTTCTGAATATTATAGGGAATAAAAGTCAGACTGAGGAGGGAAGGCCTTGAAGATGTGCCTTTCCGGCCATGATTATTAAAACAGAGACATAAATGCAGAAGGAATTTGTCTTGAGGTCTCCTGTGGGGATGTGGATAATCAGTTCTAATTATAGTCTCCTTTGGGGGGACTTGTCTCCAAGACAATTTGTAGGGAAGAAAAAGAGAGGGTGGAGGGGTGGGAAGTAGTGGACTTCCCAGAGCCCTTGGTACGTTGTGGGGCTCCTTTCTGTCCTGCTGACGATGGGGTTTGGACTGGGAAAAGGCTCAGAGTCTTCTCCATGTTCTTGCCCCATTGTAAAGAATAAAAATGCAGGAAATGTGGGACAGGTTTGGGGCGGGGGGGCTGGGCGTGTTTGTTACTTTGAACAAAACAGCATTTTACGTTAGGAAAAACTGACCCAGAGTATTGAAATGGATACCCATTAGCAAAAGGAGACTAACAGAATTTTTTTAAAAAGGAGCAAAATCAACAGAGAAAAAGGGCAGAGAAGGCAAGAAAAGGGAAGAGGCTAGGACAGGAAGAAAAGTCGGTGGCATAGGAAAGAAGGGAAGACTCCTGATTTTCACTGCCCCCAGTTTGTTACCAGAGACCTTGAAGAGGGTTCAGGATGCTTAGAAGCTATCCTCACAGCCTATTTCATAGTAACTGACGATGCCTAAGCACCGAATTTTCCCCAAGAGCTTCTGACTCTCCAGCACCGGGCTCATTCCCATGTCCACCCAGCTTTTGGGGAACACTGGCCCAAAGGCACTCATTAGCCTAACTTCTTTTATCACTCCCTCTTGGAGCATCTCTCAAGAGCAGCAATTGCTGTTGTTAGTTCTTTGCTAAGTTAGTTTGAGATGCCTTTAATTGTCCTTACATCTGTTTTCCCCAGAGTCAAACTTCTGCTCAATTCCAAGAACATTTCAAAAAGCCAAGTAAATAAACAAAGAAACTGTTTTTCATAGCTTAACAGTTGATTTTCCCCAAGTTTTTCCCAGCTATAAAAAGATATACCAACTGACAGGAAATAGTTTCCTGACTGACATACTGTCTCCTAAGGGGAAGTTTAACTTCTTGTCTATCAACATTTCAACTTTGCTGGAGACTCATCCCATCTTCCTCCTAATAAGCTCCTTCTTGGGTAATTAGGTGTTCAAGTCAGGAGAACCATTGTATAATCTGAACCTAATGACCCTTTTAAATAACCTAGCTTACTTGGAAATCCCTATCTTTCCCCTTAATTAGAAATGTTCTTTTAATTAATTCAAGAAATAAGGCCCAGATAGATTTAGAGATCTTTTTTTTTTTTTTTTTCCACTTAAAGCTCCTAATAGTTCAAGAGGCTGCTCTTTGCTAGTGAGTAAACATTTTTCATTATTAGGTGATCTCTTTTAAAAAGATCAACTTAACTTGATCTGGTGTGTTAGTTTCCTGTTTTTGCTTGTAGTAGGTTGAATTATGTATCCTAGAAAAACATGTTCTTAATCCATTCCTGTGGGTGTGAATCTTCTGGAAATAGAACCTTTTGAAGGATGTTATTTTTAGTTAAGGTGTGGCCATTTGAATCAGGATGGATCTTAATCCTATTACCAGAGACCTTATAGAAAAGGTCACAGAGAGTAAGCTACCAGGTAGGAGTAGAAGCTGGAAGTCATTGGAACCCAGACGAGAAAAGAGAAGACACTACCATGTGCATTGTCATGTGATGGAAAAGCCAAGGACCCAAGGATCCCTGGCAGCAAGCCCCAGAATGTCTTCAAGGCAAAACATCACCTTGCTAATGTCTCGATTTTGGACTTCTCCTAGCCTTAAAACTATGAGCCAATAAATTTCCATTGTTTAAGCCAAACAAGTATAGGGTTTTTTGTTGTTTTTTTTTTTTAGCAGATGGGAAACTAAGACACTGTTCTAAAAAGTTATCACAAATTTGGGAGCTTAAAACAGCACAAATTTATTCTGTTACACTGTTACACTTCAGAAGTCTAAAATCTGTTTTACAGAGCTAAAATCAAGGTATTCCAGAGAAGAATCTACTCCCTGTCTTTTTAGCAGCTAGAGACTGCCTTTTTATTCCTTGGCTCATAGCCACATCGCTCCAATCTCTGCTTCTGTCTTCACATTGCCTTCTTCCTTCTTTGCCCTTCTTGCTTTCCTCTTGTAAGGACCTGTGTAATTACATTTAGAACTCACCCAAGTAATCCAGGATAATCTCCCTACCTCAAGATTTTAACTTAATCACATCTGGAAAATTCCTCTTGTCATTTAAGATAACTTTCACAGGTTCTGGGGAATAGGATGCAGATTATCTTTAAGGGGTTATTCAGTCTGCCATGCAGGGCTTTTATTTTCACCTTTAATTGTGTGAACCAGTTTGCATTGTTTTAATTGCTAAGAATAGTTTGAAGCTATGTCCTTCTCTGATGTCATCTAGAACCACAAAACATCATAACAATATTCCATTCCTTGCCTTAGCCAATTGTTCTGACACACAGAAGTCAAATTCTATTAATCAGGACTCTTTTGGCTGCCAGTGACAGAAACCCAACTCAAACTGGCTTTAAAAAAAGTATTGGCTCACAAAATTGAAAATTGCATGTATGAATGGACTCAGACACAAGTGGAAGCAAGTTCTCAGGTATATCTTCAGAAATTTCTCACTTGCTCTAACCCCTTCACTTGCTTTCTTCTTCCTTGGCTTTTTCTCAGGCAAAGACTAATGCTCCTAAGTGTTTGCAAAAAACGGTCACCACAGAAGCATGGAGCTTCTAGCCTATCAGTTGGCCGCCACTACAGAAGAGAATAACAGTTCTTCCCAAAAGTCCCAGGAAAGGTTATTATTGATATAGCTGAAGTTATGCCACATTCCTGACCCAGTCAGTCCAGCTAATGAGATTAGGAACTCTGATTGTCCAGGCCTGGGTCACATGGTCTTCCTGAACCCTAGGGTGAGCAGATGATCGAGGCCATATATAAAGTCATCTTCTTCCCTGAAATAAAAGTGCAATTATCAAAAGGAGGAATTGATGATGGTCAAACAAAATTAATATGTCCACTATACCAGTGCCAGACCCAAGAGGAGTCTTTTCATGGAGCATCTAATAGTGAATCCAAACACATTCTCTGAAGGCAGAATTAGCATTGCTTTTTTAAAGCCATTTGTTTAACTCTATCCTTGAGCTATGCAGTGTGAATTGGTTATTATAGATTCTCAAACAACACTGGAGTTGTAGGGAAATTATGTATTCCCATGTCTATGTTACTGGACACAGGAGATGGATTCTTTTGCCTGTGCACTCAAATGACCAACTCCTGAGACATGGGGGTTTCAAAGATTGAAAGAGTTCATTACTAGACACAGAGTTGGTGATCAGATGGCCTATCAGCCCAAAAATCTGTCTCCCTGAACTGCAGAATTCTGATAGTTTTGTAGCATTAAAAGATGGGCAGGTTTTAGGATAATAAGCACAATGGCTCAGATGATGTAATTAGAGGTGATTAAATTATTGAGCATGCACAGATCGATCACATGTCTAGTCACAGGATGTATATAAGAAAGTGGTGATCTTAATATGATGATGGGTGTGGTTTTTTAGTATTATAATGAGGCATAGGTCACTTATGGGTTACAAGTCCAAGCTATTGCACATATCAGGCAGCCCTATTTTGGTTAGATCCAGTCTTGGTTATCAAGATAATTTGGACCTGGGGTGGGTTAGTTCTGGGCTAACCCAGGACCCTCCAATAATAAACATTAGGGGCTGTCTGTAGTGACCACAAGACTCTGAAGTCGAAAAATTAGATGAATAATTACAAGGGAAAGTTAGTCACAGGCTTTTACAATCACAAGGGAACAAGCAGGATAAAGACTATATAATCATTGTCAGAGGTCAGGGGAGCTGGATTACAGTTCAAAGATTTCAGCTATTTCCTTCTGTCTACTCTAATACACCAGAAAGTAAAAAGGAATCTCTATATAATAATTCAGTAATCATCATCATTCCTTCAATCCTAATTTCTCAGATATACCTAGAACTGAGTCATGGAAGGAATATCTTCTAACTAAATGACCCAATATTCTAGGATTCCAAAACCACATCATGAAAATCTGAACCCGTAGTCAGGTCTGTTAACCCTGAGGAAATGTGAAAGAAAATAAGTAATTGAGTTGTCCAAAACGTTGAATGAACACAGTGAAACATGATGAATAATGAACATGATGTTCTCATTTCCAGTAGCACAGAATGATAAAAATAACTGAATCAAAGATTCTTGATTTTGGGTGGGCCACGGTGACTCAGCAGACAGGAATGCTTGCCTGCGATGCCAAAGGACCCGGGTTCGATTCCCAGTGCCTGCTCATGTAAAAAAAAAAAAAAAAAAAAAATTCTTGATTTTCAAAATATCTAGGATAAATGAAGTAAAAAGATACTGATAAAATTTCCAATGTAATGGCTTTTAAAGTTTATTTTCCTATAGTAGTCCTTGGACTCTTGAAGTTAAAAATCTATTTCTATATGGAGTATCTCTTCATCTAAGAGTAAATATATACTTAGTCTGATTTTAATTTTTCTCTTATTTGGAAAACATGACCTAGAGAAATGGGAGAAAATGATTTTTTGGATAAAGAAATAGTCATAATCATAGTTTACAGGTTTTTATGTTGCTATTTATCATTTGTATCATAATCTTAGTCTTTCATAGCTTCATTGTAAAATGATCATGACATGTGGCATAATCACGTATATGCTGAGTTAAATACTAGGCTGAAAGGTAATGCTGCTTGCCTGATTTTTTATCTTGAGTGACAGAATGTCGTTGCTGTTTTAAGTGGTGATCCCTTTCACCCACATAACTGTAGTAAGAACCAAAGAGATTCCTCTAATCAAGACATTTATATAAACAACAGCAGCATTAACAAGAATAATGAAACTTGCATTCCAAAGAGGGAATGCTATACATTATTGCAATTAACTCAGCCAGGTATGGTGAACAATAAATAATAAACTCTGAGATTTTACTATTCCAATTCCTTCTAGTACTGGTCAATTCGTGAACCAATTAAAAGTATTTTACTCTCTTTTTTTTGATCTAGTATATTTTATTTTTTGCTTTGAAGTTCTGCTGGTTCTTCCAAAATGGATAAGTCAGTTTTTCAGACTTCATTGGCATCAAGTTGGAATTTTAAATGCAGAGTCTCTATCAATTAAACTATTTAGAAAGAGTTTTCCCTCCTAAATATTATGTAAAATTCCTGCAACTACCTGAACACCTCTGTAAATTGTCTTTCCCTATCCATTCATTAAAAAAACTAATAAAATAAGGGACCCCATGTAGCCAGATTTCTGCTCAACATTGCATTCATTCTCTCCCCCCCCCCCATTACTCTCCTTCTAATTACTCAGGATCCTCTCCTATGCTAAATCTAAAATTCTCACTTGAGCCCCTTCCTATATGTCTGTTTTTGCTCTCTATCCCCTTTGCTCTATTAGAGAGATTTAACCTCCCTGCATAAGTTGACACCCTTTTCTCCCACTGTTCAAAAGTTCAATTCAATCTACCCATTCACCTGACTGCAGCACTAAAGACTGGGAAACTCCACCAGCCAACTTAAACCAATTACATAGAGGAAAAGAATAGCAGATTCTTTGCAGAGAAAACCAGATTTTCTGTAGTCAGAGGTAAATGGGAGGAGAGAACAAGGAGTACTACACAGTACCGAAGCTTGTCCCTTGTGTTCTACAACTTTCAGTAGTTGTATTTCAGCATTCTCTGGTTTCTTGGGTAAGCCTCCATGACTTACATCAAATATGACAGTGTTAGAAGGGTTTGTACAATTTGTTTCAGAAATTTAACTTCTAAACTGAGTCTGAATTAAAATATATTCTCATTCTCCCTCATCCAGAATCATGCATGCCAGTGTAATTTCATGGAAAACCATTCATGCAACATCTCTGAAGAAAGGAGTTGAGATGTTTATTATTTAATCACTCACAAGCAGTGATTTAGAGCACAAAGTCTGAAACAAGCTTGACTGGGTTCAAATTCTAAGTTCACCACTTTCTGAGTCAGCAAGTGCAGTCTCAACAAGTTTCCTTGGACCTCAGTTTCTTCATCTGAAAAATGGAGAGAATAATAGTATCTACCTCAGAGGATTGTGAAAAATCAATGTCATGTGGCATGCTTAGAACTGTGCCTGCCACACAGAAAAGTCTCAATATTTATTAGTTGTCAGCATTCTTGCCCGTGCTCATGTAGGCAACATGAACACATTGATTTGGGATATTATGATATTCTCTACTAAAGCGTCTTTGGTATATTCATATTATAGAAAAAATTCCATAGGTTTGCGAGTACATACAATGCTATGAAATTTTGTGTTGACAAAAAGTCAAAGTAGAAAATGGTAGTAATTCTTAGTCTCCTGAATACATTTTTATTATCTTCCCTTGTTTTCTGCCAAAAATTTGCACTTAGCTTTTACCCTGTGCTCCAAAGCTTTGTCTCAAATTACAGTCTCATGATTTTCTCTGATCTCTAATAAGAAAGCAACAGATAATCTGGTGATTTAGTGTTATTAAGCTTTAAATTTTTATGTTGAAATAATTTCAAATGTACAGGACAAGTTACAAACATAATATAAACTCCATACAGAGAACTCCAACATACACCTACCTCTCAAATACCTAAATCCACAAATTTGAGCATTTTGCCATCTTTGTCATATCATTCTATTTATCATCTATCTATGTAACTATTTTCTGATTATTTGAGAGCAGGTTACATACCTCGTATTCCCTGAACACATAATACATCCATGTGTATTTCCTATAAAAAGTTATCAAGTTCAAGAAATTTAACATTGACATAAAGCTTACATTCTATATTCCAAATTTTTCTTATGTCCCAAAAATGTATTTTTTGAGCCTTTTCTACTCTACTCTTGGGTTCCATGAAGTATCATATATTGCATTTAATTGTCATAATCTCTTTAGTTTCTCTATTTTTTTTGATTGTGGGAATGTATATACAGCATGAATCTTTCCATCCAACCCCTCCAAAACATTCCATTCAGTGGGATTAATCACGTTCATATTGTTATAGTTCCCTCACCACCATCCATTACTACAATTTTCCCTTTATTCCATACAAAAGCCCTACACTTATTTTTGCATTCATATCCCATTGCCCCTGCTCCCCAACCCTTGTAACCTGTACTCTATGAGTTTACAAATTCTCCTTATTTTATTTGTGGATGCCATGGGGCTTAAATTTAACAACCTAAATCTATGACAATTTCATGCACTTTGATTACCAGCTTAACTTCAATAGCATACATAATAGCATATGATCCAGTACCCTTCATTCCATCTTGATGTGGTTATTGTCACAAACTACATATTTATACCCATGAGTCCAAAACCAATGATTTATCATTACATTTTATGCATTTTTGTTTTAGATTATGTAGGGAGTAAAAAGTAGAGTTACAAATAAAAAATATAATAGTACTGGCATTTATGCTTACCCATATATTATCTTTACCAAAGATCTTTATTCCTTCATGTGGCTTTTATCTGGCTTATGATTATACAATGTCTCTTTTTATCTCTGATACTTTTCTTTGCTCTGAAGTCTACTTTATCTGATATTAATATTATCCACTTCTGCTTTCTTTTGATTAAAGTTGGCATGATATATGTTTTTGTATCACTTTTCTTTTAACCTGCCTGAATCATTATAACTGAAGTACAATTTTTAAAAATAGCACACAGGTGGGTCATGCTTTTTAATCCATCCTGTCAATCTTTGTCTTTTAATTAGTTTATTTAGGCCATTTACATTTGATGTGTTTATTAATATGTTTGTGTTTAAGTCTGCCTTTTTATTTTTTTGTTTTCTCTTTTTTTAATCTGCTTTCCCATGGGTTACTTAAATATATTTTAGAATTCCATTTTGATATATTTATAGTATTTTTGAGGTATTTCTGTGTAGCTTTCTCAGTGATTGCTCTAGACATTATATTTGCATAACTCATCATATTCTACTGATATCAGCATTTTACCAGTTTGTATGAACTATAAAAACCTTACTTTTTTAGGTCCTTTTACCGTCCCTTTTTATGATATATTTGGCTTAAATATTTCCTCTTGCATACATTAAGAACCACATCAGGCAGTGTTATAAATTTTTGCTTCAACTGTAAAGCTTAATTTAAGAAACTCAAGATGTGAAAATGTTTTACATTTACCCTATTTTTACTATTTCCATTGTTCTTTCTTTAACTGGCTACAGGATTCTGTGTTGACAGTTCTTTTCTTTCAGCACTTCAAAAATGTGTCACTTCCTTTTCTCCTCCACGATTTTTTCATGACATATCCACTGTCATTCAAAATTGCTTTTCCTTAACAGTTTAGGTGTCATTTATCTCTTGTTGCTTTCAGTATATTTTTGCCTTTTAGTGCTGAGAAATTTTCAGAAGTTTGATATGATTTGTCTTCTGTATTTCTTTGGGTTTATCTTCTTTGGGGGTTACTGAGCAACTTGTATCTGTATGATTTTTGTCTTTTGCCAAGTTTGGAAAGTTTTCAGGCATTCGTATATACTTTTTCATCTCTGCTTTCTTCCTCCTTTTCTTCTGGGAGTCCAATGACAAGAATGTTAGATATTTTGTTGTAGTTATGAGGTTCCTAAGATTTGTTATTTTTTCAATTTACTTCACTCTGTTTTTCAGATTGCTTAATTTTGATTGTGCTATTTTCAAGTTCACTGATTCTAATCTCTTTTTCCTCCATTATGCTTCTAAGCCTATCCATTGAGTATTTAATTTGGGTTATGTAATTTTTCAGTTCAAAACTTTCCATTTGTCTCTTTGTATACCCTCTATTTCTTCACTGAGAATTTCTGTTTGCCTCAAGCATGTTCATACTTGCTTATTCAAGCATTTTTACGATGACCGCTTGAAACCTTTATCAGATAATTCTAATATTTCAGTCAATGTTGGCATATGTTCATAGCCTTTTTTTTCATTCAGTTTGAGATCATCCTGGTTCTTGAGATGATGAATGATTTTTTCTACTGGAATGCAGGCATATTGGGCATTATGTTATGAGACTTCAGATCTAATTTGAATCTTCTGTTTGGGCTAACTTCCTCCAGAAAGGGAGAGAAGAAGTGAGGGATACTGCCTTATTACTACAAGATAGGGTTAAAGTTCAGGTTCCCAGTTGATGTTCATTGACACATGATGGGACAGTCTGCTTTTGTTAGTTGGAGAGTGAGAGTTCCAGCAACACAGCACACTTCACTGATACCTCCCCGGTTAGGAAGGCTATGAATACCTTGTCATTGCTCCCCTCATGTCCTTCACTGACCCTGTGTGAGAAAGATTACTGCTGGGTGGTAATGCAAATCCTGACTCTCCAATAGGCTTTCTCTGAACCTACCAGCAGGCAGGGACAGGGCACCTTGTTAATGCTGGGTAGGCACAGAGTCCATATGGTCTCCAGTGACACTGCATGGGAGTGGTAAAATTCTGACTCCCTAGCTTTCTGTGACACCATCTGGTGGAGAGGTTGGGATGCCTCATTAGAAGTCTAGGGTCCTCTCAGCCTTTGCTGGCCTAGAAGGTAGCTCCAAATTTTTCTGTGATGTTTGGCTGGAGTATAGTAGCTATTGGCCAATAGTGTCTGTCTTACTAGACTGCCCATTTCTTGATCCTTTGGCTAGAGAGAGCTGGCTTTGTTGAGGCTGTTTTGCTGCTTTTGTTGGCATTTTTGGGTTGCCAGCTTCTTCAACTCCAAGTCTGGGATATATAAGGCAAAAGAAATGCCAAGTAACTTGCCATCTTGCAGTTCCTTTGGTCCTGAGATCCCTAACCAGCCTGCCTACTTCTTTCTACCTTGTAGCAGCATCTGATGTTTTGTTTTTTGTTTGGTTAGGGATTTTTTGTTTGTTTTTTTGGGTTTTGTTTTTTTTTTTTGTATATGATGTCTAGAGTTTTTAGCTGCACTCAGTGGACATAGGGTAAAGTATGTTTATTCCATCTTCCCAGAAACAATTTTAAAATGAAGCTGCAGTAAGCTATCATAAACACAAGAGGTCTCTTCTGACATACATCTTACCTAATTTTTTTCTACAGAAAAGCTAAATTTTGATGTACTCAAACATATTTCTGAGGGTTTAAATTGCTGTTTCAATTTATTTTCAATTCCTACAGGTCCAAATTTTCTAACATATCATCATAGAAAAAAAATCAGCTTTATCTAATTATTTTCTCAATGAGAAAGTCTATAGGCCTGAATAAACTGTGGCATTATTATTATTCGTTCACATTAGTTTATTTCTGACACAATGTATTCACGCCAGTCTTTGAAGGAACTCATTGTTTACCATACTTTTATTTAGCAATTGTAAAAACAAAAATGAGTTAAATTTTGCAACTGAAAATATTAGAAATTCTTGGGACTATTCTAGTTGATTGTCAGCGATCAATGGCAGTGTTGCCGGCTCATAACCTCCCACATTCTATCATCTTTCAGAACAGAGTGGTCAGTCCTTCCAAGTGTCACCATTAAAAATTCAAGTTAGAATTCTTAGGACTTTTGGGGCTGGGACTGACGATTCTAGTGCAAGTGTAGGTAAAGGTCATAAACTTCTAATCTAACCCCTCTCTCTGATTCCAAATGAACTTTCACATTTTGTAGGTGATTTGTAAGCCTTTGGCAATCTAATAATTTAAAACCAATTCCTCTGTATTGAAACAGAGAAGTATTCACAGGACTTCTAACTTCAAGCAAGGGTTTACCACTAAATTGTTTCTGTATTTAAAACTAAAAATTTGCCATAACAAAACATGGATCCATTTCAAACTGAGTTCCCCTAAACACTTGGATCTGGCTGCATTTGAGAGAGAAGAGAAGGGGAAAAAATAACTTTCACCCAATAGAAAGCTTTTTAGTTGCCTGAAATAAAAAATTGGTGGTTATAACAGCTAAATAATAATTTCTTACAAAAGGTGGAAAATCTCAAAATGAAAAGCATCCCCTGCCGTGAATCCTGAATGCAATCTATATCAAACAAAGGCAAGTTTACTGACTGCAGTCTTCCTAGCATTACTCCTACAGGACACAATAGAAATGATTCTATTTCTTCCTGCTGGAATTTCCCAATACCTTCTCCTGCTTCTACCACATACTGCTGCTTCTACTCAGTTTACTCATTATCTGGCCGTTAACCTACAGAATAGGTTCCACCCTAATTCAATGGGCACTTTAGACTGAAAAAGAAAACAGGCCACTCCATACAGCAAAATAGTAAAGGTTTATTAGGGAACTTACAAACCAGGAGCTGGTCTGGGGGGCACAGTACATTCAGAGGAGCACTCCATGCCACCCAGTGGCTTACAGTGGGTTACAAGGCAAGAACTTGGAAGGTACAGAAAAGTCAGCATCTGCAGCCTAGTGAACCTGTTGCGTTGAAGTTACTGATATGGAGCAGGAGTGGTTTAGTATAGGTAGTAATCATGCTTAAGAATGTGCATGTGCCCTTTGAGATGCACCTCCAAGGAGGGTGGAGTTGTTTGTTTTCCTTATCTAGGAATACATGGCAGCTCTGGTTTATGGCCTCACATTCATAGAAACTAAAAGCTGCCTTGTTTAAATCATGGATTTTTTATTTTTTTTTTTGAGGAGTGAATGAGATAAGAGATGTGATCAGAATGTTGACAGTCCAAAGTAAATATTTAAGATTTTCTTTGTGAACAAAATTTTGACCTTCTACTTTATAAATAAGCTTTACTTCATAAGCTATGCTTTTTTCAAAGCTGGAGTCTATAAATCTTTGTGGAGAAAAAGTAAAATTATACCTGAATTCTCCTATTCATTCAGCGCATATTTTTTAAGCACCTACTTTGTGGCAAGCACCTTGCCAAGTAGGGGGAACACAGGGATTAATAATAAACAGTACATGTTTTCAAACCCTAACAGGAGAACTTTGCTTTAAAACAAATCATGCAGGAGCAGAAGTTATAAGATTGTAAGAAAGTGTAGGAGTGTTCTAGTTTGCTAGCTGCGGGAATGCAACACACCAGAGACGGATTGGCTTTTAATAAAAGGGGATTTATTCCATTAGTTCTTCAGAAGAAAGGCAGCTAACTTTCCACTGAGGTTCTTTCTTATGTGGAAGGCACAGGATGGTCTCTGCTGGTCTTCTCTCCAGGCCTCTGGGTTCCAACAACTTTCCCTGGGGTGATTTCTTTCTGCATCTCCAAAGGCCTGGGCTGAGCTGAGAGTGCTGAGATGAAGTATGCTGAGCTGCTTGGGCTGTGCTACATTGAGCTCTCTCATTTAAGCACCAGCTGATTAAATCAAACATCATTCATTGCAGCAGGCACGCCTCTTAGCCAACTGCAGATGTAATCAGCAAAAGATGAGGTTCACATACCATTGGCTCAAGTCCACAGCAACAGAACTAGGCATGTTCACCTGGCCAAGTTGACAACTGAATCTAACTACCACAAGGAGGTAGGAGCTATAATAAAGGTATATAAATGGCACAGTGATGGCACAGATGAGTGATCAACTCTGGTTAAAACCAAAATTGTCTTAGGAAGGATATATTGCTGAGGTTTGATGGTAAGTCAGCATTTGGATTTACATGTAAGAAAGATCCTGCTGGTGGTTCTTAGAGGGTCAACTGAATGGGGTGAGAGTAGATAGAGATCAAGAGAACTTGGAAGACTGTGGCTATCATCCTGGGAAAAGATGATGAGTCCTCACCTAAGGTCGTGACAGTGGGATAGGAGATATTAATGATGTTGAATAGATAGAACTTTGGGTTGATTGTAGACTTGAGGCAAGAGAAAAGAAAAATGAAGGATGACTCTCAGATTTTCTGACATAGAAAGCTGGGTAGATGTTAAGTGTCAATTTTTTTAAGAGTATTATCTTTTCATAAATCTCTAAGAATGGGCCTTCTCCTGATTTTGATCTCTGTGGTCCCTCCATAGACACAGTTTTCCTAAAATGTGTGAAACAAGGCTCTATTGTAACTTGCAATTTGTGTGAAGTTGTGAACCATCTCAGTCTGATGTTGTATATGCATATATAAAAATTCAGCATTCAAGAGTAGTTTAAACATAGAAGCATTTATGATGAAATGACATGATGTCTTAAATTTTATTCAAAATAATCCAGTGAAGGGTAAGGCGAAGGAAAGGAATATATAGGGCTAAAAGTGAAATATGACTGACCATATGTTAAAAATTGTTGAAAATAGGCATATCAGAGAGAGTATACTAGTCTGTCTATCTTTGTGTATGTTTTAAATTTTATATAAATATGTTTTACTTTAAAACTAATCTAAAAACAAATTAAATAGTTGCTCAAGTTTCTAAAAATAATTTCCTCCCAAGGGAATCTGATTCAAAAGAGAATAGTGTTCTGGGAATTAGGCAGTAGTGTCAGCAGAGTTTTTTTAAGTTTTATGAATTTCCCTATAAAAACAATTAGAGCAACCAGGAGAGTAAAACCGAAGAAAGACAACCTATAAATACTGTCAGTTACTAACTAGAAAGCATGGTAGATTATTCTGAGAACAGCTACAAAAATTGGGAGGGTATTTTGCATGTTTCATTGTGAAGATTAGTGTAGTGGAGTTGCAAGAAGGTCTTGGTGTGTGGAGAGTTGAACCTATAAATTCTTGAAAGTAAACCAAAATAACCTTCCATGGCAAAACTCTGCACTGAGGAGAAAATGCTGAGAGTAGAATCCTAAATGAGTAGATGATCATAGTAGAGGCAAAGGAAAAGGATGGCCCAAATAAAATTAGGGGAGAAGAACAGAGGAGAAAAACCTCAGGAGGTTCAGTGCCTCCTTGTTTTTAAAATCACTTTCTGAGGACAACAAAAAAAGATATCTCTAGAGACGTGAAGTTACAAAAACTATCCTGGCTTACTCTCCCCTCTTAAAAATATAAAAGTAATAATTTCATTTGAAAAGGAGCCATGGGGGCAAAACATTAAAATTGGTGGACTTGGGTATCTGGGGGTAGGAGTGTGGAGGGTATATTGGAGTTCCCTGTATGGATTTCTTAAAATTATTTTTGCAACTGTCCCAAAAGTTTGAAATTATTTCAAAGTAAAAAGCTTAAGAGGGAAAGGCAAAGATTACATCAAACACCAAACAGAGCCATTATTAGAAAAAAAAAGAATTAAGAACAAACTAAATCCTTCCATATAATGAAATAATGCAAGAAATTCAAGTCCACAAAATAGATGAAAATTATAGCCTAATATTTTGAAATAAACTAAAAGAACCTAAGAAAACATGTGTTAGTAAAACAGCAAAAGACAGAATTCTTTTTTAAAAACTTCTTAAATAAGATGAGTAGCTGTTTTAGTTTATAGCCTGCATGAATGCAATATACCAGAAATAGAATGGCTTTTAACAAAGGGAATTTATTAAGTTACAAGTTTACAGTTCTAAGGCCATGAAAATGTCCAAATTAAGACATCCAGGGAAAGATACCTTGTAGTTCAAGAAGGCCAATGGTGTTTGGGGTTTCTCTCTCAGCTGGAAATGCACATGGTGATGTCTGATAGCTTTCTCTCCAACCTCATTCAGTTGCTTCCCGGGGGGTGTTTTCTTTCTTCACCTCCAGTGGTCTCTGTCTATGTGGCCCCTGTTGGCTCTTGGTGTTATTTCCAAAGTGGTTCCCATTAAAGAACTCCAGTAAGCAACCCACCTTGAATGGGTGGAGAAACATCTCCATGGAAACCATCTAATCAAAAGTTACCACCAATAATTGGATGGGTCAGATCTCCATGGAAACCATCAAAAAGATCCCACTCATCAATATTGAATGAGGATTTAAGGACATGGATTTCTGGGGTACGTGATAGCTTCAAGCTGGCACAATAGCAAAAAAGAAAATTTTTTAAGAGAGGTGAAAAAGAAACTCAGAATAGATTTTTTTAAGGCATTAGAAAGAGAAAGGATAAACCAAAAGAAACACAATAGCAAGTAGACACAACACATAATGCTTTAAGAGAAATAGAAGATGCAAAGGAGGAAACTTTTAAACATCAAAAGGAAATGAAAGTAGTAAAAGATTTGATAGAAGTGATAACTATAGATGACAGGAAAAGAAGATCCAACAAGTGTACTATAGGGGTCTCTGAGGAAGAAAATCAAAATAACTGAAAAGAAAAAGTACTGAAATCTAGAGTTCAATAAAAGTTTCCCTGGGTACAAGGGTAGTTCAGTGGTAGAATTCTCACCTGCCATATGGGAGACCTGGGTCTGGTTCCTGGTCCATGCACTTCCCAATAAAACAAACAAGCAAAAGCAAACAAAAACAAAGAAAAAATTTCAGCAAATGGAATAATGAGATACATGGAAAAATAATGAAATGAGACACCACCATACAGCATACAAAAAAAAAAAGTTTCCCCAAGGAGGATTTGAACCTATTTATTGAATGCCACCATGCTTCAATGAAATAGTAGCCCAGGATACACGATGCCAAGTTTAATCCAATAAAACTATTGCTTTTTGAAGGAAAAAAAAAATGTCCTTTAGGCTGAAAAGAAACGGAAACTCAGAATATCATCATATTTTGAGTTAGCACTACTTTATGCTATAAAACAATGGAGTAATTTTAAAGATGCTCAAGAAAAGAAAATGTGAGCTAAGGATTTTATATGCAGCCAAATGAATTTCAAGCAGAAGAGTTTTCCCACAAATCTTTCCTAATTAATCTATTAGAGAGCTAGCTTCAGACAACCAAATGACTTGAGAAACAGTAATATAAGGATGGTGTAATAGAGTTAAGATTATGAGCCTGGACCATATATTTATGGAAAAATCTGCAATTTTGTACCAGATCTCAAATTTCTATCTTATTTCAAGTAAAGAATTGTTTGCTTCAGTAAATCTAACATTTCTAACTTAGATGCAGACAACGAAGCCAACTTTCACCGGATTTCCAGGGAAGAACAATCCTGGAGCATTTAAGGCATTACAAAGAATGAAAGCAACATTTTAGTAATCTGTACATGTTATCTATTGCTGCCTAATAAATGACTCCCCAAACACAGTAACTTAAAACAATAAATAATTTCTTTGTTCAGGAATTTGGGAGCAGTTTAGCTGGATGGTTCAGGCTTAGGCTCTCTCATGATGTTGCAGTTAAGTTGTCAGCCAGAGCACCTATCATCTCTAGGCTCAGTGGGGCTCAGACATCTGTTTCCAAGTCCACTCAGATACTTGCTGGCAGACCTTAGGTCTTCTCTCCACAGACTGCCAAAGTAGCTTAAAAGCATGGCAGCCACTTTCCCCTAGAGCTGTAATCATAGAGATTGCAAGAGCTCAAAACAGAAATTGTAGTACTTTATAACCTAATCTTGGATGTGACATTCTATCACTTCTGCCAAACTCTATTGGTAAAACAGATCAATATAATGGGAAGGAACTTCACAAGGGTGAGACTACCAAGAAGCAGGGATCATTGAGTGCCTTCTTGGAGACTCAGAGATGTGAACTTCTCAAAGTCACACAATTGCAGGAGGCAGATCTGTGTTACAAACCACAATCTATGCAACTCCAGAAACTGTTCTCTTTATAAACTATTCAAACCACGATGAAGTATGGACCGTGAATATTCAAGGTCTTTATAAGTTAACTAAAAAAAAATAGAAGTAACTTGTTAAGAGTCATATATCTAAACTTTTAACCTCATCTCATTCTCAAGTGATCCAGTTTACCACAAACACCTCCAAAGTTCAGCCTAGCAGCTTAGCTGCTCATCATTTTCAAGTAGAGTTATGCATAGTTTCCATGTATATGAATTATGTCTGTTTTTAATAAAGAAGGCTCAAAATGGTCTGGATAACAGGAATCTAACCTAAACTTTAAGGCAGGAATCCTCAAACTTTTTGGTTGACACATTTTATTATGTAATGTCAAACCATCATATTCTTTAAAATATTACCACCAACCTCATCAGAAAGTTTTTTAATTATTGGGAAGTTTTCAAGCTTATAGTGGCAGTTATAAGTTTTCTAAAATTCTAACCTTTTCTTGAAAGCTTGATATTTATTGTTAGTGACAAATATGGTCAGTTGTTTTCCTTGGAGTGGCAGGCTCACTTTTTCATTTCATCTCAGTCTGAAAAAAATTTTTTGCCAAATATCCAAGTCTGAATAACCATAGACATTCTTCTGGAAAAAAACAATGTTCATGAAAAAAACAGTTAGTACAATTTGCAACTCAGACAATCACAAAAGTGATTTTTCTTAAAATGTGATTGTTCTTTCATATGCAGCAGAGGTGCTTTATTTATATTTTCCATTTCTTCACCCAGAATATTAAAAAGATGAATATTCAAGGGACGAGAGTCAATGAAACAAAAAGTTTTTACTGCCTCATCAAGGACTGGTGTTTTGTTTTTCCTGGGTTTTTGGGTGGGGTGGGGAGAGTCTTCGGGGTTTTTTGTTTGTTTTTAGTGTAAGTACATAATGGTAAAGAATATAATGACAACTAGTTCAGTTTGATTCATATTGAAGCATCAATGGTTTTAGCCACCATTACTTGTGTACCATCAGTACAACCCAAAAGAAAGGCAAATTATGTGTTAGTATTTAATGATGATGATATAAATAATAATAATAGTGAAGCTTAAAAAAATTTCTGAACACATGTTGAGAACTACTACTTTAAATTGGTACAGTCACTGGACTCAGATAATTTTTAAGCTTTCATTTGAGTTTTTTTAAGACATCCTTGATATTTAGTCTGTGTCTGGTCTTGGCTCTGGGCTCGCACTCCCCACGCCTTCCCTGATACTTACCCCAACCATATCCCAGGCAGGTACCAAGCAGTCAGTTCACCACAAGCTCAGTCCAAGGCTGAGGGAGCTGGCTGCAGTAGCTGCTTTTCTAGTCCACTCTGGACCTTCACAGGGGTCTGCTCTGCACAAGTATTTCCCACAGGAGATGTCAGAGGTTTCGGCCTTAGCTTGGACACAGCAGCAATGCCTGTAGTTCTAGGCCATGAGAAGATCTGAGGCGTGATGAATATAATCCTTCCTACCTAGCTCACACTTGCAGAGGTACACTGTTTGAATGTGTCTGTGCACAGGTATACCTCTCTGTATTTTTTTGAAAAAAAGTTCCTCATTAGAAAAGTATGCTAAAAGTTTTGTTTCTTAGGAACCATACCATATTAAAAAGCAACTACAAAGTAGAATGTTTCTGAGAACTTGGATTTGGAAGAACATTTCCTGGGAGAAAGACCTACTAAGGGTAACTGAGAGACCTAGAGGACTCCAGGTCAGCTTTGAATGTTCTCACCCATACCATGATAGGGAAAAAACACCTGAAAAATCATCATCAGTGAAGAGTTTTTCATGAATATCTCTTTGAGCTGCCCTTGGGCCTGTTGCTCTCATGAACCTGAGACCTGGTTCCTAGCTACCTTCCAGCTCAGTGACAACCAATTAACTCAGCCAGCTACCACGTGGAGCCTTTGTTCTAATCCCGAACACTGCCTGACCTTCCTTCCTTCCCAGTCCCTTAAGGCACTAGAAATATGCGCATCAGTAAACAAGGGCCCATGCTTGCTTTGGGGACTCACTGGACTCCCTGTCCATGTGTCAACCTGATCCTTCGTGTGGCTCCATGGCAGATGGCCACAGATATCTTCTCTGTGGTGCCCCATCAGGCAGTGTATGTTTGCATGCCTAGTGCTGCTTTAGTTTACAGAATTAATGATGCCTTCTAAGACTAAAATGAGGAACTACCACATCTGTATTTGGTTTCTTTCAGTAATGGCTTGTAATTTTCTGTGTACATGTCCTTTATATCCTTGGTTAAATTTGCCCCTAAATCTTTTATTCTTTTAGTTGCTGTGTAAATGGAAGTTTGCTTGATTTGGTTGTTTTTTTTTTTTTTCTCATTTACTTTATTTATTTATTTTTTTTTTTGGTGGTGCATGGTCTAGGAATCAAACCCAGATCTCCCACATGACAGGCGAGGATTCTACCACTGAACTACCCTTGCACCTCCCTTGATTTGTTTTTTAGATTGTATCTTGTTTGTAAATAATAACTCCGCTGATTTTTATGTGTTGAGCTTATTCCTTACTACTTTGTTTAATTCATTTACTAGCTCTAGTAGCTTTCTTAGAAATTATTTGGGATTTTCTCTTTTTAGGATCATTTCATCTGCAAATAAGAACAGTTTTACTTCTTCCTTTCCTATTTGGAAGGCATTTATTTCTTTTTCTTGCCTAATTGTTCTGGCTAAGTCTTCCACTACAATGTAAAATAGCAGTGGCAATAGCAGGCATCCTTGCCTTGTTCCTGATCTTAAGGGGGAAGCTTTCAGCTTCTCACCTTTGAGTATGATGTTAGCTAGGATTTTCCATACATGTCCTTTATCATTTTGAGCAAGTTCCTTTCTATTCCAGGTTTTCTGAGTGTTTTTTATCAAGCAAGGGTGCTGGATTTTATCCAATCCCTTTTGTATCAATTGAGATGATCAGGTCATTTTTTTTTCTTTCATTCTATTAATGTAATAGGTAATGCAATCTAATCAAAGTATTACAATGATTGATATTCTTATACTGGACCACCCATGAATACCTATGATAAATCCCATTGAACTGGTGTATAACCCTTTTAATGTGCAGTTGAATTCAGTTTGCTAATATTTTGTTGGGGATTTTGTACCTATATTCATAAGGAATATTGGTCTGTAATTTTCTTTTCTATAATTGGCTTTGCTGTTTGGGTGATGCTGGCCTCACAGAATGAATTAGGGAGTGTTCCCTCCTCTTCAGTTTTATGGGAGAATTTGAGAAGGTGTTCATTCTTCTTTGGTATTGGACTTGTCTTTGTTGAGAGGTTTTGATAGCTGATTCAATCTCTTTACCAAATTAAGGTACCAACAAAAGGATACCTTCTCTCCCAGGTTCTGGTTTCAAACAGCTCTCTCAGCTTCTGTCATTCCCTGGGGCATTTTCCTTCTGGATCCCCAAACATTTATGTTCCCTCCAAAATGTCCCTCTCTTAGAGGACTCCATTAAGTGGGTTAAGACTCAGCTAGAATAGGCGAGGTCATATCTCCATGCACTCAAACAATTAATCGTGGAAACAACCTAATCAAAAAAGTCCCACCCACAGCGAGTCTGCACCTACAAGATTGGATTAAAAGAGCATGGCTTTTCTGGGCTACATAACAGTTGCAAACCAGCACATTCCACCCCTTAGACAGCAAAAAAAAAAAAAAACATGTTCTTCCCATATAAAAATAAATTCATTCTATCACTATATCACATAAGCCTTAAGCCATTTTAGTAATGATAAAATATCTGATACCAGGTCAAAAACAGTACAATATCTCATCAAATCAGCTACAGGTCTGGTCTGTCCTAAGGCAAAATTCTCATCTGGGCTGTGGACTTTTGAAATTTAGAACAAGTTATATTCTTCCGATAACAAAAGGAGGGACAGTCATAGGATAAATACTCCCATTTCCAGAGGGAGAAATTGAAAGGAAAACAGGGGTCACAGACCCAAACAATTCTGAAAATGTGCAAGGCAAATTCCATTAGATTTCAAAGTCTGAGAGCCTGCTACCAAAAAAAACATTTTATCCCCATGACTTGAGAGACTGGCAGTCTCACCCTTTCCAAGGGCTTATGCAGTTGCCCTGTTCTCTCCAAACACTGGGAGAAGGTTGGAACATTGGGGAGCATTGGGAAGAACACCTTATTCTTAGCTCCACCCTCCCCAAGCATCTGGGTGGCACCCAGACTCTCTGCCATCTCTGGGACAAGTGCTTAACCCTTTCAAAAGAGTGGAGTGGTAGCCAGGCTCTCCCCATACCCCAGGGAATACGCTGCACTCTCTCTGAGTCCAAGGGGGCAACATTCTTCTTGAGCAAAGAAGCAAAAGACCCATCCTCTGCCTTCAGGGCAATCTCACCCTCTCACCTGCATAGCTGGATCCACTCTACTCTGAGATTACCCAGCTCCAGACCTTAGATTCTATGGTCCTGCCTTTGGAGTCATTTTTCCTTCAATCTGTCCCTTTTCTGTCCCTTTCAGTCCAGAATAGTAGTGGTTCCATTCATACAGATCTTGCAAAATGTTTGTCAATTTGGCATGAAGCATACATATGTCAAAACCATCAGACAACAGGACCTACCACAAATCCCTTCTATGTAATTCTCTCTCCAATCTTGGCTTGTCCTGACATAGCTGACTAGTTCCATGTTTGGTTAAATGCTCCTGTGGAGCACTAGCCACTGGGGTCTCAATTTCTGGAAGCTCAGAATTTTCCAGACCATCAATTTCTGGTTTCTTCGTACCCAAGAGTTCAGTTCTCAGCTTATCCCCTTCCTGTCACATTTTACTATCAGCTGTAAGGGGAAGCCAGGCTGCATTTTTTTGCATTTAATTTGGAAATTTCTTCAGGTAAGTATCCCAACATAGCACTTTCAAATTCTAACTTCCATCCAACACCAGGGCTCAATTTTTCCAGACTCTCTGCCACTTTAAAACAAGGATCATCTTCCTTCCAGTTTGCAATGACATATTCATCATTTCTGTCTAGGGCCTCACAGGAAAAACCCTTTAGCATCCACATTTCTACCAACAGTCTCTTCAAAGTAAAATAGTCCTTCTCTATTAAGATCTCACTATTCTTCCAGAATCTTCCCCTTATTGATTTATAAAGCTGTTCCAGTATTTTTGGTATCCGCAAGTCACAGCACCCCACTTCTCTCGTACCAAAATCTGTATTGGGTTTGCTAAAGCTGCCAGAATGCAATATATCAGAAATAGATTGGCTTTTATAAAGTAGATTTATTGTTACAAGTTACAATCCTAAGGCCATGAAAATGTCCAAATTAAGGCACCAAAAAAAGAAGATACATTCTCTCCCAGCTCCTGGCTTCAAACAGCTCTCTCAGCTTCTGGCATTTGCTGGGGGGTTTTCCTTCTACATCTCCAAACATCTGTGTTCTCACCAAAATGTCCCTCTGTTAAAGGACTCCAGTAAGCAGATTAGGACCCACCTTGAAAAAAAGAAAAAAACACCTTAAATAGGTTAGGTCATATCTCCATCTAATCAAATGTCCCTACCCACAACTGGGTGTGTCACATATCCATGGAAACAACCTACTCAAAAGCCCAACCCCTAATAATTCTGCACCCACACAATTGGATTAAGAGAGCATGGTTTTTCTGAGGTACATAACAGTTTCAAACCAGCACAGCATGCAACTATTCATAACATCCTCTTTTTTAAAAGTTTTTTTTCCTATACAATACAATCCATCCAAAGTGTACAAGGCAATGGTTCTTGGTATAATCGCATAATTATGCATTCACCACCTACAATCAACATAAGAACATTTTTATTTCTACAAAAATAAAGTCCCTTATCCCTTACACCCCACTATTACTGACACTTAACTTTGATATAATGCCTTTGTTACAATTGAGAGAATTTTACAATATCACTATTAACTGTAATCCTTAGTTTGCAATAATTATATTTTTTCCATTTACCACCCTATTATTAACACTGTATTAGTTAGGGTCCTCTTGCAAAACAGAATCAACAGGGAACACTCGCAAATATAAAATTTATAAAATTGTTTCACGTGACTGTGGGAACACAGAGTCCAAAATCCGCAGGGCAAGCTGAGAAACTGATGATTCTGATGGAGGGTCTGAATGAACTCCACAGGAGAGCCTCATCAGCCAAAGCAGGAATAGAGCCTGTCTCTTCTGAATGCTCCTTAAAAGGCTTCCCGTGATTAGATTAAGCATCACTCATTGCAGAAGACACTCCCCTTTGGCTGATTACAAATGGAATCAGCTGTGGATGCAGCTGACGTGATCATGACCTAATCCTATGAAATGTCCTCATTGCAACAGACAGGCCAGCACTTGCCCAACCAAACAGGTATCACAACTTGGCCAAGTTGACACCTGAACCTGACCATGACAAACACCTTATAATAGTGATGTACATTTATTCTAGTTCATGGAAATTTCTTATATTTGTACAATTAACCACCATCATTGTCCAAGATAGGTTATGCTATGTTATTGAGTCCCATGTTTAACCTCTAGCTTTCCTTCATGACATACATGACCCTAACCTTCCCCTTTCAGGCATATTTGCACTAAACATTATTAGTGACACAGTACTGTGCTTCTATCACTCAGTACTATTGTACTATTCATTTCCAAACATTTACAATCAACCTTGTTAAACCATTCTTGGCAAATTAATCATCATCTGCCCATTCTATATCTGCCCATTCTGTCTCCTAGAAACCTATACTCTAGATTTTAATAATCAAGGTTTGCTAATTATAATTAGATCATATTAATGAGACCATATAATATTTTTCTTTTTGTGTCTCACTTATTTCACTCAACATAATGTCCTCAGGGTTCATCCATGTTGTTGCATCAAGATATCATTCCTTCTTATAGCTGCCAATATTCCATTGTATGTACATTCCACAGCTGGCTTATCCATTCATCCATTGATGGACACTTGGGTTGTTTCCATCTATTGGCAGTCATGATTAATACTGCTATAAAATCAGTGTGCATATGTCTATTTGCATTCCTGCTTTCAGTTCTTTTGAGTATATACCTAGTAATGGGATTGCCAGATCATAAGGTTGTTCCATACTCAGCTTTCTGAGGAACCACCAAACCATCCTCCATAACAGCTGTACCATTTTCCATTCCCACCAGCAGTACGTGTTCCTATTTCTTCACATCCTCTCCAATACTTGCAGTTTCCTGTTAATTTAATAATGACCATTCTAGTAGGTGTGAGATTATAGCTCACTGTGGTTTTGATTTGCATTTCCCAAATAGCTGGTGATGTTTAGCATCTTTTCCTGTGCTTCTTAGCCATTTCTATTTCCTCTTTGGAAAAATACCTATCCATGTCTTTTGCCCATTTTTAATTTAGTTGTTTGTCTTTTTATTGTTGAGTTGTAATATTTCTTCTTATATGTTGGATATTATACCCTCATTATGTGGATTCCAAATATTTCCTCCAATTGAGTAGGCTATCTTTTTACTTTCTTGACAGTCTTTTGGAGCATGAAAGTATTCAATTTTGTGGGGATCCCATTTATCTATTTTTTTTTATAGCTTTTCCTTTGGGTATAAGGTCTAAGAAACCACCTCCTACCACAAGATCTTGGAGATGCTTCCCTACAGTTTTAAGAGTTTTGTGGTCCTAGCTCCAGTGTTTAGATCTTTGATTGATTTCAAGTTAATCTTTGTATAAGATGTGAGATAGTGGTCCTCATTTTTTTGGATATGGCTCTCCAGTTCTCCCAGCACCATTTATTGAAGAGAGAGTTCTCTCCTAATTGAGTGGTCTTGACTGCCTTGTCAAAAATCAGTTGCCCACAATACTACCTAATTGTACCACAATGATGTAAGTACACAACTGAAGCTGAATGTGAGAATGATAGAGGAAGGAGGGCTGGGGGCACATGTGAAACTAGAAGGAAAGATAGACAATAAAGACTGAGATGGTATAATCTAGGAATGCCTAGAGTATACAATGATAGTGACTACATGTAAAAATTAATGTTTTTGCATGAGGAAGAACAAAGGAATGTCAATATTGCAGGGTGTTGAAAGTAGATGGTTATTCATATTTTAAGACTTCAACTTCTGTATGAGACAAAAGCAAAAAAATGTTTATTTGTAAAAAAATTTATATTTTGACTAGTGCATTTCCTAATTTAACTTATATGGACAGTTTAATTGAACACCATAAGTACAAGGAGCCTTGACTAGGGCATGAGATTTGTAGGTTTGTCCTGGTTGGTGTGATGCCCCCATAAATCCCAAAGTGCTTTGTACAGTTGTCATGGTTAGGGACACGTGTCAACTTGGCCAAGTTGTGGTACCTGTTTGTCTGGTTGGGCAGGCGCTGGTCTGTCTGTTGCAGTGAGGACATTTCATGGGATTAGGTCATGATCACATCAGCTGCATCCACAGCTTGATTCCATTTGTAGTCAGCCAAAGGGGAGTGTCTTCTGCGATTAGTGATGCTAGATCTGATCATGGGAAGCCTTTTAAGGAGAACTCAGAGGAGACGGGCCCCATTCCTGCTTCGGCTGGTGAGCCTCTCCTGTGGAGTTCATCCAGACCCTCCATCGGAGTCGTCGGCTTCGCAGCCTGCCCTGTGGATTTTGGACTCTGCATTCTTG